>VZTT01047460.1:0-11310 GCA_013400855.1 Buphagus erythrorhynchus
TGTGAGGCCTTCAGGCCAGCTGTGGACCACCACAAGGTAGCAAAGACTAATCTAGAGAAAGCAACAAAGTGACATCCAGTCCCCCCGCCCGAGGAGTGAGTCTTTGAACAAGGCCCCTGCAAGAGCCCCCAGGGCTCCTGCCCCTACTCCGGATCCACCTCAAAGCTACAACAGACATTTCTGGACATAAAGCAGATGATTAGGGAATAGAGTACCATCATAAAATCACCCCAAGACAGCACTGAATCCCAAAGCTGCACCACAGCTCTGTGGTGAAGATGCAGCTTTGTGGGACATACACTGAAGACCCATTAATTTGTAGATTAAATCAGGCAATCCCAAAATGGTTTGGGTTGTATGGACCTTAAAGCCCACCCATCAAAAGGCAATGACACCTTCCATTGTCCCAGGGTGCTCCAAGTCCCCCCGTCCAGCCTGGCCTTGGACATTTCCAGGGATCCAGGGGCAGCCACAGCTTCTCTGGGCATGCTGAGCTAGGGCCTCACCGCCCTTCCAGGGAACAATTCCTTCCCAATATCCCATCTGACCCTGCTCTCTGGCAGTGGGAAGCCATTCCCTTGTCTCAAGTCTCTCTCCAGCTCTGTTGGAGCTCTTTCAGCACTGGAAGTGACTCTAAGATCTCCCTGGATTCTTCTTCCCTCCAGGCTGAAAAAACGCTACGCTCCCAAAACTCTTTTGAGAGTCCTGTTAGGCCCATGTCTGCAACATTAAATATCTGAACACCTGAGGGACTCCTGTCCCAAATCCTTCCTTTCACAGAACTTTTCTCTATGAAAAGGGGGAGGAAAGGCCATGGCAGGGAATCCTGCCCTGCTTCCTGGGTCCTGCCTGCAGGAGTTTGGGGTGAGTGCCCCATGACCAGCCCTGATGTTGGGAGCACACAGCTGGCTCAATTGTTGAGGAAAATTACTGGTAGATACTGTCCCTTCTGTAAAGGATATCATTAATACATAAGTAAGTGATTTTTTTAATGCATTATTTACATTCCTGAGGCAAAGTGAAAAAAACCCACAACATATTTTGTACCTACCCATGTAGGCTTCATGTTCCTGCAGCTAAAACCAGCACTGTTAGCTCTGAAATATATTCAAAAGGTACTTTTCTTTGATGCTGGTTCTTTCTGTGTAACTTTCCCAGTCTTTTCACTTCCTCAAGGTTGAACTGTTTTGGCCCCAAAACCCCTATTTTTGCTGATGTTAAGAGAGGTGTTCCACTTTATCACTTACATCAGGCACAGGTAAAGCTTTCAAGATTTGCCCTTTTAAAATTTTTTCTTTGTCCCCCTTTCTTTTCAGCTATAGCTGAGACTTAGATTGTATTAACCTCAGGTATTTGGGATCATCCTTTATTGCCAGCCAGTTAAATTAATTGTTGCATCCTCCTGCTCTGCCACCTCTTTATTCACGTTAAGAAAATCCTGCCTTCACAAACGTGTCAGGCTTGTCCTTGGCAAGGGAAGGATTGTGCCATCTGGGAGCAGAGCAGTGCTACAAGCCAGAACTGAAGAAAGTAAGATAGCTAATAAAAAAGAAATTCAAGTCAAAATGGTGAAATTACTCTAAAAATTTCCTTTGAAATTGTGTTGAGTGGCTGATAGAAAAATGGCATTTCTGTAGTGCTCAGCTGAGCCTGGGAATGAGGGATCACTGAGCCTCTCTGCAGTGAGAAATGGTTGTTAGGAGGGGAATTAAGGAATGCCTATTATTCACACATTGAAAGATGTGATGAAATATCACCCGTGTTTAAATCAGTCTTCTCCAGCAATTTACCTCAATTCTTCCAACTTTAGCAGTAGTTGCCTCAAGAGGCTGTTCAGGAGGATAATGAAGAAGAGAGATGGGTGGATGGAGAAAGTTGTAATTAGGTAAGAATAGCAGAGACTGTCAAGTTACAAAACGTTGGGAGTGTCTTAAAGTACTTAGAACTGATAATCTGGAGAAAATTATAATCACTTGGTTGTTATTGGCTGGGGACAAGGTGGTGGAAGGTCAGTGAAGATCAGAGGTGACCAGGAGGCACTGGGCCCTTTATAGCACAGCAGCAAGTTGTGGACTAAAAAAGGGGGCATCTGAGGAGCCCTGGAGATGGAACCCACCAACCTCACTGGGTCCTGAAGTCTTTGAGAAGGGAGATTGAAGGGGCACAGCAAAACCCTGTAAATGTTTTTCTTTTATTTCCTGCTGGAATGGATTTCATGTGGAATTTTAGGCTGAATGCAGTGATCCATTAAAGCAAAACAGAAGGAAAGGAAATGTAGGAAAATGTAGAGTTTGTTACCTTTTTTTGTAATTTTTCTTTTCTTTGGGTGTTAAACTTGAAAAAGAGATAAATAATCTGGGACCTTCCAGTTTAGCTTTCTTCTCATTATCCTGGCAGAAGTACAGAAGAAATGCAAAATCAGGCGGTGTATATATTCTTCTAAGGTAGAACACTTATTAAATTAGAGGTAGAGCATTTTAGCAACAACATAATTTCTTGAACATGATTAATAATTGGAATTTCTGTCCTAAGAGATTAGTGGTGGAAGGCAGCACCTGGATGGGTTGCCCAGACATCTGGTGGGATGCAGCAGGGATCACTGCAGCATTGCCACCCTGTCCTATGCTGTGCCAGGTCCCTGTCAGGGTTCCATGGGTTTTCCTGCCCTTCTCATCAGACTCTGGGCTAATGAAATTCCTTGCAGAAGAAATCACACAACACTTAAGTCCCTAAAACCAATCACTTTCAAAAAGCAGTTAAAAAAATAAAAAGTGAAAAATTTTTACATCTCTATGTTTTCTAGAGTGCCTACCTATGAAAGTTGCCTGCTCCAACTGATAGTGAGAACATGTCTGTGCAGCAATGTTATGGTTGTCTGCTTGTGTGTTAATATATGTAAAAAAAAGGTGGTACATTGAATATTGAGGCACTGTGCTGTTTCACATGGTATCTTGGAGGAGCTTATGCTGTGTTTTTCCAGACTTACTTGTTTGCCTTTACAGTTTCAACAAAAAGAATGTTTTACAATGAACAGAGGATGCCCGACCAAGCAGTCCCAAAACAATTCAGGCAACTGACAGAAGGCAGAGATTTCTGCTATGAAGATGTTATGAGTGCCTACACTTCTTTCTTATCTCTGAAATCCACTTTATATTAGCTTTGGAGAGTGATTTTATCTTTAAATATGAATTAGACAATATTGCCAAGACAACCTCTCTCCAAGCTTTAATTTTTGCCACCATTGCATGCTGAACCTCTACTCAGTCTCCCAGAGCAACTGGTCACTTATTTTTCAAGTGGGATTTGATTTGATGGAGCAAAGAATTCCAAAAGTAGGATTTTCTTGGCTCCTTTGCAAGTCACTCCAGCCAGTGTTCCTCTGTCTCCAGGGCTGGAGGAGGCCAATCACACTGGCAACTTTATTCCAGCACAGGAAACAAAACGTTTGGATAAGGTGAAGCTCTGCGGTTGATTCCTGCTTTCCCAGCCCAGGCATGGGTATCCACATGGGAATGCAGAACCAGTGGCAGCACTCTTCCTCCCAGGCTGTTGTGCAGGATTTCTGCTGGACTGTTGATTGGCAATGCAGCAATGCTGTATTTTAGGCTATCAGAGTTGTGCTCACTTTTGCATCCCCCACAAATATTTTATTGAAAGTTACCTTTTGTAAAAGCAGAATGATTTCTGTGGTTTGGTAGGTGCTCAAGTGGTCTGTAAGTATTAGCTGTCCTGCTGCTGGCAGGGTGGGGAGGAGGATGGAGGGTTCAGTTACCTGTCATTGTTCCCTACCATGAAAACTTTTGATATATCACAGAATCACAGAATATCCTGACCCAGAAGGGACCCACTGTGATCATCTAGTCCAGTTCCTGGCCCAAACAATTCCATCCCGTGCATCCCTGAGAGCATTGTCCAAATGCTTCTGGAGCTCTGGCAACCTTGGGGCTGTGCCCATTCCTTGAGCAGCCTGTTCAGTGCCACAGCACCCTCTGGAGGAAGAACCTTTTCCTGATACCCAACCTAAAAGTCCCCAGGAAAGCCAGTGATTACTCAGCTGTAGATTACTGAGCATTGCCTCAGCATAACAGAGTGGGAGAATATACTGGCTCCAAAAAGCTGAAATTAAATATAACTCTGTCTCGTCAAAGGGGGAGTGACCAACTCAAATCAGATTTGCCTAAATATAGGCTCTGTTTGTCATATGGTAAAATTAAATTCCCTTTTCATTTCTTATAACCTCAGTGTTTTTTATGCCCCTTTTTTCCTACTTCTCACACCTTTGCCAACAGGCCCTCTTTTCCCAGGCACATCTCTGTGCTGTCACTCTTTCAGCTTTATTAAAGAGGGGTTGTATTGTTCTGTCTTAAAGTTGCAAAGCAAGCTTTGGCAAAGTAATGTTTTAATTAAATATAACAGTAGAGATGGCTCTGCTTCTATTAATAAAAGATGAAAGAATTTGCTGGAAAGGTTTCTTTGCTCCTTTACTGCCACAATAAATTTATTACCTCAAGGAACATGGCTGAATTGGTGACATGGGGATGGCCAGTGATAGCCAAGGGTGTGACGAATCAGCAGGGCGTGTCTCAACTTTGGTGGGGACATGCCCTGGGCACAGTCCACAGGGGTGAGGGCTTAGCAGGGATCTAAGAGCCACCCCTGATTCCTCGTGCCTGGGCCTTCAGGAGCTGGAATCTCAGATTTTTTACCAAGAAGCAGCTGAAAGATGAACAAGACAGGAATTCATCATCCTGCTTGAGATGAGACTTTATCCAGTGACAGGCTTATATGATCACTGATGTTCTGAACAGTTTGTGCTGTTCACAGAGAGAGAAAACAATTTCCCCTTGAAGGATTTTTTTTTGTCAAATATTTACACAGTTTAAATTTATTTTTTTTTATATTGCATCTGCTCTTTCCAGCAGAGAGGCACAGAGGTCAAAGTCTCTGCTGCATCTGTCTCCTAAATGCCCTTCCCATGTTCTGAAGAGTTGGCTGCAGCTGAGGGACTACTTTTCCAGTTTGAAAGTTTAATGTGGCTGTCCTGTTACATTTATGAATGTAGAATCTGTTGTTATTTAAGATGATCTGTACTGAATCCACAGCAGAAATATAAATATTTATTGCTAATTTTTTTCTTGCAAATGATGGACATTTTGCACATGGGCTCCACATCTCAGAAGTCTTTTTGTGCATTTGAGGGAGGGTTGTGGAAAACTCATCAAAGTTTACTGAATAAAGAAATGCAGATTATATTGTGAGCTGCAATGTCCTACAGTGAAATTGATTGTTCTAAATGCAGTACATTAAAAGTTATTTCATCCAGCACATAAATGGCATTTCAGGTTTTGAAAAGAATAATTATCTGAGCTGGCACATGAAAGAGCTCTTCTTTATCTAATGGAACTTTTTTGTGTGTGTGTTTTAACCTGTTGAAGATAACTATGGGATTTATTTAGTGTGTGGAGTTGACTGATAACCTTGGTCTGTCACACACAGCCATTAGGCTCTGTCCCAGAGCTGGTCTGCCCCTACTTTTCCTGACATATTAAGTAAGTACAGGTCTTGCATCTCTGCATCTTTTTCCTTTGAGGCATCTTTGTGAGTGGTAAAATAGAGCCTGAGCAGTTCCCCTGAGTCTGCTGCTGTTTGAGCTCTCTCCCAGAAGGGGAGGCAGGGCTGTGACTCCCTGTCACCATCGCCCCTGATGTGGCACAGGACAGTGTTTGTGGCTGTAGCTACACGTGGATAGCACAAGGCAGAGAATGCACAGCTGTGGATCTGGGTTGTGTTTGAGGATGGAAATTGTCCAGTCTGGGTTTGAAATGCAGCCAGAGAATAATTCCTGGGTTAGGTCAAATCTGAGGTGCTGATAGCTCTGGACAGACCCTGGTTGGAAAAACAGGCTCCAAGCTTTGTCTGTCTGTACAAACCAGCTTCCATACCCAGGGTAAGGGACTGTCCTTCCCTTTCCTTCACAGCTATGGATCTCAGAGACTGACAAACACAAATCAGCTCCCTCTTGGAGAATATGGAGAACAAAGCCTGTACTTTGGTGAACTCAATTTTGCAGTGCAGCTGAGCTCTAAAATCTTTACCTGCTCTCTCACTTTCTTTCCTGCACTTGTATTTTTTTTTTCCTTTAGTAGAAAGGAAAGATTTGGAAACTCTTGGAAAGTAGATTTGGAAACTCTTGGAAATGTAAAGACATGGAAACCAATTGTCTTGATAAACTAGTACAAGAAAGGGTTTAAACAATTCGGTTTCTCACACAGAGATACAGCAATAGAACTATTAAGAACTATTAAGTTCTTACCAAGAACTGCTACTAAGAATATTAACCTTTTAGTGAATTGATTGAAAGGAGAAGAAAAAAGATATTTAACTTGTATTTCTTTTGACAGACAATAGCAAACATTTTGTTTGTTAATTTTTTAAAAATGTAATGGCTATCTAAATTATAGAATGTAAAGGTTTGGGTCTGGGGAGGATACAGAAAGAACTGAAGCTGTGTCTGAAACAGATGGAATGTGTAAGAAAAACATATGTTTATTGCAATGGTCTGTGACCACATGAGTAAGATTTGGAGCTTTATGTTTTCTATTCTTTACTCACCAAACCACAAGGAAAAATTTACCACAGCCTCATGCCCTTTCCGATTGCTTTCCAAAACTATGCCAACTGATTACTTTAATTTTTTCATATTTATAAAATACTTAGGGGATTAGTTTAGAAGCATAATAGTAGACAAATATAGTTTAGCCCAGGAATTTTCTCTAATTGGTATCTGTCTGGGCAAGTAGAAGACATAGGGTCATCTGAAATACTCCCCTAAATATTCTAAAGAGACATGGTAACTAAGTTTATAAGAGTTTCCATAAGGTGGTGAGATAGAAATATTTTTTTAGTTGGGTTATATGCAAAATAATGTTCTTCAATGATAGTAATTACTGCTTTATTCAGAGTTCCACTGCCTGATTCCTAACATCCTGAAGGTGTCCCAACTACAAGGATTGCCCCCTCCCAGCAGCAAGCCCTTAAGGAGTGGTCCTTGCTCTTGAGGTGAGCCCTGGGAATTCCATGGCTTCCAAATTCATTCTGATCACGTTGTAATCATTCTTTAAGTAAGCTTGTGCAGTATGTGAGCTGGTTTTGAACCTTATTGGGCAGCAGAGACTCCTCTGGCCAGAGAACTGACGTGTCAGAGTTGTGCCATACTCTTTATGCACATTCGAAAGTTTATTTTGCATCAGTAGTTCCAGTTAGTGTGGGAAAGTGAGCTCTTATCCTCTGTGTTATCCAGGCACTGGAAATCCATGGCTTGTATTTCTGTGGGCTTTACAACTCTCTGTGATCACAGAAGTAAGATCCACTTGAAAGATGAGAAAGGATGTGCACACTGGTGTTCCCTGGTTTGCAGAGGTAAAAGGGGATCTCATGGCTGAAGACAACCACAAGTTACACTCAATGTTCCCAATGGAGGGAGAGTAAATCCAGAAGTTTCTTGTTTTGGAGCTATCTACCTGTGCTAGTTGTGGCTGGGGTAAGGTTTTTTTCTTCCCAGAGGCTGGGCTGAGGTTGTGTTTGGGTTTGTGCTGAGCACATGGCTGACAGCACAGAGATGTTTCTGCTCTTGCTGAGCTTGGACAGAGTGAAGGCCTTTCCTGCCCCTTGTCCTGCCATGCTGGGGAGGGGCTGGGAGGGGACATGGCCAGGACAGGTGACCTCAACTGACCCCAGGGATGTTCCAGACCATGTGACATCGTCCTGAGGATACAGAGCAGGGGAGACAAGGAGAAAAGGGGGAAGTTTTAAGTGATACCATTTGTTTTCCCAAGTCCTTGTCACATGGGATGAGGCCCTGCTCTCCTGGGAAAAGGAGTGAGTGGCTGTGGGGGGCTTGATGGCTGGAGTTTGACAGTGGCTGAAGTCATGCTTTTCCTTCACTTCAGAACTAACCACACAAACAAAGTAAATATTAGTCATCATTTTCAGCAGAATAAAGAGAATGCTGTAGCATGGGGCCACATGTCTGCATTGTTTATTTGAGTTGCATTTTGAACCCACACTTTGTTTAACGTTGGGTTTATTTCCCCAGCCTTTCAGTTGTCCTTCATCCTGCTAAGATGAGTGAGCACTGTGGGTTTTTCCATCTGTCCTGCAGTACAAGGTGCCTTGTGACCTGGCAGCCATGAAGCTACAGAAAACAATTTTTTAAGTCTAGGAAAAAAACCCCTCATATTCTGTTGAGTCTCAATATTTACTGTCAACAGAATAAACGTACTCAAAAAAAAAATAACTCTCCTGATATTTTGCTCTATTTTTACAGGGTTGGCATTACTTCAGAACTAAGTGTGAGTGAAGAGATAAATTAATGTGGTTTGCACAATAAAGTGTTTTATCTATTTTCACTTGTTAAAGCACACAGAAAGTTCATCTGTCATAATGAAATCCAAAGGAAAGTAGAGCATTTGAGTATTAATGCTTGATGTTTTCTGCAAAAAGTCAATACATTTTCAAGGAATTTTGCAGCATTGATATTTTGTTAAGCAAACACATCTGTTTCCAGATGTGGGTTGTTCAGTTTGTCCAGGGTGTCTCAGCAATTATTTAAGCCATGAACTCCCACACTCAACCCTATATTTACCCAATTTACCAGACTCTCTTCCTTCAGTGATCCTTTATGCTTTTGTACTTGCCACCCACTTCTTCATCCACAAACTAGATCAATTTATTTTCCTAGACCCGGCACCACAAGCATAGCAACTCTCTGAACTGTCACAGGTCACATATAAAATGGCCTTTTAAAGATGTGTTTATGGTTGTTGTAAATCTCTCTATTCTCTCTCCCACTGCAGAACAGAGTGTTTCAGAACAAGTCTTGTTAGGGGAGCTCTTTGCAGGATGTTTGCAGCACTCAGGAGGATGCTGGGGTAAGGTCCCTATAATGAAGGCAAACTTGAGAACTTGCAGTTTTCTAGAATTCAATAAAAATTGAATGGATTTGGAAGCTGATGTACTGCCTTCTGGCCCAGAGGTTGTTGTGATGGTTGATGTTTTGACTGGATTGTGTAGAAGTAGATGAAGGGAAGTGAGGCACAAGAGAGAAACTAAAAGGCAACAGAAAAGCAGGAGAGAGGACAGTAAAGCAGAGGCAAAGAAACTGAGGAGGGGAAATCTCAGTTCCTCTGGGTTTACCCTCAGTTGCTCTGGAGCTATTGAAAATTTTCCTAATTTAAATCAATATTAGGAGCTAAAAATTACATAATTAACTCAGGCAAAATCTTCCTGAAATGCTGCTGCTTTTGTCTCCAGGTACCTGTCACTGCAGGTGGCACTCACCAAACTTTCCAGTCACTCTTACCTCTATCACAGTCATTATTTTATCTTCTTTCTTCCACACAGGAGAATGGAGCAGTACTGTTGTGCTGGAATTGTCCTTTTTTCTTTCATTTAAACTCAGCTGGGTTCTCAGCTTCAACTTCTGCAGGACTCTTCAGTACATTTTCTTTCCCACTATATGAACCTCATCATCTTGACTCCAACCCCTGCACAGAATCACAGAATGGCTTGGATTGAGAGGGACTTTAAAGAATATCTAAATCCAACCCTTTGCTATGAGCAAGGACACCTTCACCTTCCACCCTTCTAGGTTGCTCCAGGCCCCGTCCAACTTGGCTTTTGTCTTTAGCTCTTGTCTTCTCTCATTCCCAAGACATATGTGTGAAATTTTAAGAATAATTTCCCGTTATGCAAACTTCTCTGCAAAGCTCACTTTCACCTGAGTTCCCTCCTTGTTCACTTGAATCCTTGAGGATTGGATGCTCCTCAGCCACTTCAGCCATAATTTTTTCTTTTTACTCTTTTCTGCACTGACCTCTGTGTTTAAGGGAAAAATGATTCAAATAGAGCTGTCCACCCAGTTTTGTATCCCTTATGATTCCTTGTGACTCTCTGCCTGTGAGTGTCTCTGAAGTCTGAGTGGGGATATCACATGCATTGCACTTCCTGGCTTTGCTTCTCCAACTATTCCTTTTCTCTTAACTATTCCACTATTTCTGATGGAAACTCACGTGGGTAGCTGAGCATTCAACATGTCCAACAGCATTACCTGTGCTTTTTGCCTTACATCTCATAAATGGCCATGAAATTTAAGGCTGGAACCTGTGATTAATGTGTTGCTGGGGTAGTGGAAAATGTCCATAACTCTGACTGTGGTCAGTAAAAGAGTATTTTCTCTCAATGTGATGAACTCTTAATCCTCTGGGAGGGATTAACCAGGCTGGTTAACTGGGAATGCTTTTGTATTGGTTCTTTTGAAGAATGAAAGAATTAGCAGGAGTAGCATAATTCTGGTTTAGTCTGTTATATTTGAATAGCATAGAAACTAAATTCTATTACAATATTTGCATAAGTTATTCAGTACACAGAATTTTGTTTCAAACTTTTAAAGACATTACAATTACCTTAAGCTGCAAAGATCAGTAAATCAGTAATGTGTATTAATCCCAATTCCTAAGCAAATATGCACACTTAATTTAAATTTTTTTCTTCGTGAACATTCACATATTAAAGAGTGCAGGCCCTCCTTGTCAAGCTCTGACAGACTGGAATATGGTCAGGAGGCCGCCTTGAAATTAATTTTTAATCCAAAGATTTTGCTGCCAATACCTTCACCTCTCAGTGCCTGAAACTAAACCTCCCTGTAAAGCAGGTGCTTGGCTGTGCCCATGGCCTGGCCTCTGGCTTCTCCTGGCTGCAGAAAGCTTTCCCTTGGATTTTCAGCATTTTCCTGCCTGTGACCACCTCTGTCTGGGACATTAATTCTACTTCAGGTCACTGTTTCTTTGGTGGTCGTTCTGAATTATCCACCCACTCCAGCATTCCAGTTGCAAGACCACCCCCACCAATTTTTGATTACAACAGTACCACAGTCACTAATGTAAAGACTTTTGTGTCTTCTGATGTACTGTTTTGTCTTTTTATTTATTATCACATTGCTTTGTACTTGCATTTATCAGCTGTGTGATTCTACTGTCACTTCAGAGAACTCACAAAAAGAACTTATTTAGGTTATCCCTAATTAAGCATCAAAAAGCCTCTGCACTGTGTTTCACATCTTCTTGATATTTCAGCAACGAACCAGATTTTCCATTATTATTTAAGTCTGAATGGGAATGAGAGAAAAGTCCCTTACTTACAATTCAAAATTCTGGTATTAGGCACCATGTCATGGTATTTGGAACAACTGGGATCAAATGGTCTCAGGACAAGTGAGTTGTTTTCCTGGTGTATGTAAAAATATAGTTCACA
>VZTT01047463.1:876-13635 GCA_013400855.1 Buphagus erythrorhynchus
TGGACAGGGATGGGCAGGGATGGGCAGGGATGGACAGGGATGGGCAGGGATGGGCAGGGGTGGGCAGGGATGGGCAGGGCACCCTGGCCAGCAGCACCAGCCCCTGCTGGGGCACAGCACAGGGCAAGGAGGGCTCGTTCTGCTGCCTGACCTTCCCGAGGGTCAGCGGGTGCTGGCAGGTCCCTGCTCAGGTTGGTGGAGCTGCAGTGGTGGATGTGTGGTTGGGGTGAAAGCAAAGCAGATTTCCCTCTGTTATAAACAGTTCCAAACAGTTTTCCTGGGGCTGGGTTTCTCTGGTGCAGTGGAAGGAAAGGCGTGCTCCAAACTCAGCTTTTTCCCTTCTTTGCCCTCATCTCTGCCACGTCCATCCCCATCTCTGCTCCTTCACCTCCGTGCCTTGGGAATGTGCTGCTGCCCAAGGAGCTTCTCCCAGGGACCATCTCCCTGTTTGCTGCTCAGATTTTCCTCCTTATTCCCCCTGCAGCTCCCCCAGAACGAAGCTCCCTCTCTTTGGGCTGGTAGGAAACTTGTCCTTTCCAGTTGTGCTGCCTGTGCATCACCCCCAGCCCCGTCCAGCGTGGCCACCACATAAAGAGCCAACAAATTCCCTGCCTGTCCCACTCCTGCTCCCAGCCCTGGCCCACGTGGCTCGGGCTGTTTGGCAGGAGTGGGCTCTCCCCAACAATATGGGTTTTTTTCCTCTTGTGCAGTGAGAGACTGCTTCTGCAGCCAACTCCGTAGGTGGGAAAAAAAAAGAGGCCTTTTTCTTGGAATGTCGGGTAAATTCTTTGGGAGCTGCCTCGGGGGGATCACAGTTCAGCTTCTTTTTGGAGGTGATGTAAACAGTGCAGGGCTGCTCCTCTTCATCCTTTTCTCTGCTCCTCAACACCCTGGGCAGGCAGTGCCCTTCCTGCTCCCCTCTCCAGCATCCTGGAGCTCAGGGGAGCCCCAGGTGGGTGTTTCATGTGCTGGGAGGTTTTGCTGGGGGTTACACTGAGGTCAAGGCCGTTCCAGCTGTGATCCCCCAAAAGATTTGGGGAGCACACACGCTGGGGTCAGTGTGGGTCCAGCAGGGATAAGGCTGCAAGGCTCAGAGCTCTGAGTGCAAGGCTTTGATTTCCTTTTCCACCTCTTTCTTCCCCCTGGGCGCTTTTCCTCCCTCCTCGGAGGGAGCTGGCACAGCTGGATCCCAGCAGGCACTTTTCATTCCCTGTTAATGAGAAACTTGTGCACTTTGTCCCTTGAAACAGAGCCACGTTCTGCACGTGGTGCTGGGGAAGGGCTCTGGCTGAGGTTACAGGAGAGGAGAAGGGATGAAGTGGCTCCCATCCTACACGTGGTTCCAGGGCTGAGCTGGGGGAATCAGAGCCTGGCTGGAGCCCTGGGTGCCAGGGAATGGGAATCCATCCCCTTCCCACCTCCCCAGCCCCATCCTGAGCACAGCAGGCAGGGAGCAGCCCCCACACTGCCAAAATCCTGACTCAGGGATTGCTGGGGTGCTGTCCTGGAGCTGGACCATGGGCTCATTCCTTCCTCACCCCCTGGGATGGCTGGGCTTGGGGGGAATAACTTTAGGGCAGGGTGAGGGAATCCCAGATGGTCCCAAAAGCAGATTCAGGAGTGTCCCTGGGAAGGACAGAAGCCATGGAGCAGCCCCCACACTGCCAAAATCCTGACAGAGGGATTGCTGGGGTGATGTCCTGGAGCTGGACCATGGGCTCATTCCTTCCTCACCTCCTGGAGCTGGACCATGGGCTCATTCCTTCCTCACCCCCTGGGATGGCTGGGCTTGGGGGGGATCAGCTTTAGGGCAGGGCCAGGAAATCCCAGATGGTCCCAAAAGCAGATTCAGCAGTGTCCCTGGGAAGAAGGGAAAGGGAAGAAAGGGGAGATTTCTCTTCCATGAGCCTCAGGAGCATTTTCCCTCCTGCCTCTGCTCTGAGCAGGCAAAGCTCAGTGCCCCAGGCTCTGCCTCCCTCCCGCTGTGCTTAATGCCCCTTATCTCCAGCAAAAGGTCTCTCCTTCCTTGCTTCTCCTTCCTGACCCTTCTGTGGCTCCATCCCAGCCAGGAATTTGTGTTCCCTGGCACTCCTGGCCCTGAGCTCTGAAGGAATTTGATGTGACTTCTCCTGCAGCGCGAGGCACCGCTCAATTAATCCTGGGCTGCAGATTTCCTCAGAGCCAAGAGGAAATTCCTCACCCAGCAGCAGCAGGAGGGATTCTCTCCAGCCTGGCACTTCCAGCCCCAAGTCTGCCTGGCCTGGAAGTGGTTGGCAGGGCAGCCACAAGCAGGAGCATCCTGTTTTGTCCTTAATCAATCCCTGAGCTCCTGCCACGGTGCTTTGGGCAAACAAAGGAGGCTTCCCACTGGCAGCTTTGTCTGATTCCAGCTCTTGAGCCCCCTTGCTGTCTCCTTTCATGTTTTTTTTGCTTCCCTGAGTCACTATGTGAGAGTGGAGCCCACTGGTTTTACTCTGCAGAAAGGCACATCCCGAACTCCAGAGTCACAGCTCCAGCCAAACCTCTCCACCCTCTGGAAATTCAGAATTTTGGCCTTTCATGAGGGAGGGTTGGGAGCTCTGAGATTTGAGTCTCCGTTTTTTGGAGTGACTTCTCAAAAGGTGCTGCTGATTTCTCTCACCTGCCACAGAAAGGGAAGGCAGAAGCTGGGCTGGAGGGAAGAAAAATATTCCCAGCTCTGGAGGCTTCTCAGCTTTTGCATTCCTGCTTTCCCCACCTCCTTAAAGGGGGGAGGGCGAATGAGGAGAACAGGAAACTCTCAGACAGATGTGATTTTTCACCAGAACCCGACCAAAATGCCTGAGCTCTGCAGCTGCACTTTGAGGTGGGTCATTAAAATGACACAGCAACTCATCTGGGGAGCAGGGAGAGTTCGGAGAGCGGGGCTGGGGGAAGCCCCTGCTCTGAAAGAACTGGGAGAGAGACCAAAAAAAAAAAACAAAACAAAACCAAAAAAGACCAAACAAACAAACAAAAAAAATCTTTGGAAAGACTGACTGGAGATATGGAAAATATTCCTGTAAAGTCTGATACTGTGCCCAGCTGGAGCTGCTGTGGTTTTCCCCCGCTGGTGTGGGAGCAGGGTGAAGGGTCACCTGGAAGAGTTTTGGTTTCCTTTGCTGGCCTCGTGCTTCTCCTGCTTTATCTGAGAGCTGAGGCCAGGAGAGGAAGGGATTATTTATTTGATTCTGCTGTGCTCCATCCCCCAAACGCCACATCAGCAGCAAACTGCAGGATGACCTCAATGAGGAACAGATTGTCCCTTGGCCTGCCTCCATCTCACCGCCTGTGGGGACATCAGCCCTGAGCTGGGGAGAGAGAGATGAGGGAGGCTGGACTGATTCCAGGAGCCACACATGGGGATAACATCACCAGGGAGCTGGAGCAGGGTCTGGGGGCTGGAGCAGGGTTTGGGGTCTGGAGCAGGGTTTGGGAGCCCCTGGAGGATTTGGGAGCCCCTGGAGGGTTTGGGAGCCCCTGGAGGGTCTGGGAGCCCCTGGAGGGTTTGGGGGCTGGAGCAGGGTTTGGGAGCTGCAGAAGGTTTTGGGAATTACAGAAGGGGTTGGGAGTTAAGGCAGGTTTGGGAACAGCAGAAGGGTTTGGGAGCTGGAGAAGAGTTTGGGAACAGGAGCAGGGTTTGGGAACAGGAGCAGGGTTTGGGAACAGGAGCAGGAATTGGCAACAGGAGCAGGAATTGGCAACAGGAGCAGGAATTGGGAGCTTCAGCAGAATTTGGTAACAGAAACAGGGTTTGGGAGCAGAAGAGTTTGGGAGAAGGAGCAGGGTTTGTGAGGTGCAGGAGGGTTTGGAAGATGCAGAAGGGTTTGGGAACAGGAACAGGGTTTGGGAGCTGCAGCAGGGACTTCAGGGATGGGCACAGGAGGGATTTCATTCCACCCCCTCAAATCTGAAGGCTCACTGGCATCACCCAGCAAAGATTCCCACCCAGGGTTAGTCCAGAGCTCTGTGGATCCCTGAGCCAGATCCTGCCCCTGTGCCCACAGGGACACTTCCCCAAATCTGATTCCAGCACTGCAGAGGAAAACCCTCCTTTGCTGTAAAATCTGCCCCAGAAGGACAATCCCAGGAGAATTTATTCCATTAATCCAGAGGATTTTTGCTGTTCTCACATAACTGAGAGGTGCCTGGGAGCCCAGGAAGAGCAGGAGGCTTTGGTGTGCAGCAGCTCTCAGTCACCACTTCCCAATTCCCAGCTATTTCCCAATTTCCAGCCATTTCCCAATTCCCAGCCATTTCCCAATTTCCAGCTCACTCATTCATTCCAAGAGTCCCATCTCATTCCTTCCAGCCTGAATCAGATTATTCAGGGGATGCTGATGCTCTGCCCACGTCCTCAATTCCAGGAAATGGGTTTTGGGAAGTCTGGCTGGAGGAGCCTTAAATCAGAGACAGGATGGCAAAAGTGGTGACTCTGTCCTGGTCATCTCCAGCTGTTTGCTTCAAGCTGATCCCAATGATTTGGTGAGAAGAAAATAATAAAATTAATATAATGAATAGAATAGAACAGAGCAGAATAGAATAGAATAGATGTAATATAATTTACAAAACTATTTCCAATGAGTTTTAAAACCCCATTGACACAAATGCTGTCCCCAGGTGTCCATCTATCCATAAATAAATTAAATTGACATTTTGGTTAACTCGGGTTGGTTGGTTTTTTTGTTTTTTATTTTTTAAAGCTGTTTGACTCAGTGGCTGCCGAATCCTGCCTTAATGTTTCAGGAAAGCACAGGAAATATTTCCAGCTAAATCTGCCAGAAAAATATTTGCATTTTCCTCCAGGCCGATTTTCGAACATAAATTGTTGGGGTTGGGGGTTTGGGGAGGGGGTTGCTGCTTCCCAGTGAGTTTCCACAAAATAGATTTTTTTCCTTTGCTCTGGAAAAAAAAAATGAAATTCAGGCCACTGCAGATGCTCAAATGCCAAATGACTTTCAAGCACGAGAAAATGTTGGAATTGCAGGAATAAAACATATGGTGCTTCAGAGGAGGATTGGAAGGGAAAAGCACAATTGTAAAGCTGAACTGAAGGTGTTTTATTATTCAGAATGAAAATACTTTCTTTTAGCTAAAGGCAGCCAGAATTTTAAGCAGAGCTGGTTATTTTCTGGAATTGACTTTTTTTTTCTTTTCCCCAAAGACAAACAGCATTATTGATTATGATTTTTGGATTGTAGTCAGATTAGGTCAATTATTGCATCACTTAAGTGAAAAAAAGGAAAAGAAAAGAAAAAAAAAAAGACCTTTAGGAGCTTATTTTATGTGCAAGTGGAGGAAAATGGAAACTACAAATGAGATTTTTCCAGTTTAAGGTAAAAATAGTCCCCACTGTGTCTGTCTGTGTCTGACAGCAGATTTGGGGCAGCTCAGCCTTTAAACACAGGAGGTGAAGGGGGGTGGAGAAAATCCCCAAATCCTTCATTTTCTTTTTGTTGTTTCACTGTGCACAGGAAAACCTGGGTTGGGAATGAGCAGGGGGGGAAATGCCAGGGCTGAGTTCTCCTGAGCTCCCCCAAATCCCTGCTGGGCTGAGGATCCCCCAAAGCCCCCAGGACCTTGGGCTGGAAGAATCTTTGCTTCCCCTGGCATTATTTTCACCATTTACCCCACAAAACCATCCCCATTTCGCTGCCTTGCCCTGTGAAATGTGGGTCAGGATAAAATGGGATTCAGAGTTGTGGGGAAAAGGAGCTTCCCTGACCCTTTTTGCAGCTTTTGGATCACAGCACCTCATTAACCTTGCTTGATTCTTTGTGTATTTATTGCTCATAAACCTCTCCTGGTCCCCCTTTCCAGCTCCTCTCTTTGGTGGGCCGTGATTCTTCTCGAAATGTCCATTTTATAAATCACTTTAATTAGTTTTAGATCATCCTGCTGTATTTATAGCACTTGATTTAGGGTTCAGATTGCTTCTGTTACATCTTCTATATTGCTTTGATTTTATTTATGGTGTTTCTGGTGCATTTGCATTGCTTTCCTTAGATGGATATCATTTTGGCTGGATTTACAGTGCATTTCTCCTGTTAGATTTATATCACTTTAATTAGATTTATATCCTTTTAGAATTTGAGGGCTTCACTGAGATTTATAAGATCTCTCACACCAGGCTTGCCTTGCATGGAAAATTCACATCCTTTTTGTTTTAAAGGATATTAACTCCACACTGGCATTGCTTTATCTGCTTTTGGGTCAGCCTCCCAATTAAAAATTCACCACTTGGAGTTTTTGTTTTTTTTCCCCTTTAATTTCCACAGGAATCATTCCAGTCTAAACTGTGCTGGTTTAAATTAACCTCTCCCAAGCCAGCAGCAGCAGGGATGTGGTGGAGCTCCATCCATCTCCCTGCCTGGATTCCTCAGGAGTGGAGGGATACTTGGAGAGGCACCACTTTTATTCATGGAATAAATAAATTATTTGGCTTGGAGGAGACATGAAAGCTCCTTCCCCCATGGCAGGCTGTCCCTGGGGGCTGTTATTTCAGATGCTCCCAGCAGGATATTTGGTTGCTTTCATGGGAACTTGTGATCCAGGGCTCAGAGCAGCTGCTGCTCCCAGACCTTGCCCGTTTTTATCTCCAAACGAGCTGATGGACTTTAATTAACGTTTAATTAACGTGCACCTCCTGGATTGCTTCATTCCCAAAATACAGCATGGAGCTTTCTGTGTGCCCAGGGGTTTCCACTCCCCCAGCTGTGGCACTGGGGCTGGGCTGTGGGAGATACCTGCATGGCATCCCACACCCTTTCCATCCCTGGAAATGGCTGAAGGTTTTCCCTCTGCCCACTGAGAGGAGCTTTCACAGGATCCCAGAACAGTCTGAGTTGCAAGGGACACTAAAACTCATTTTGTCCCACGAGCAGGGACATTTCCACTAAATCAGGCTGTTCCAAACCCTGCCTTTGAACACTTCCAGGGACAGGGGCAGCTTCAGAAGACCTTTTTTGTGGGTTTTAATGGGATTCCTGTATTTCTGCAGCATTTGAGAGCCACACAGGCCAAGTCAGGGAAAGGAAAACACAATTTAATCTCCCAACATCTTCATCATGCCCTGTCCTCCTTTTTCTCCCTCTGACCTCCCCCTCTTTGTGTTTATTCCCTCTGTGAACAGGACACAGGGAGGGAGGGAGGGGAAGAATGTGCTGCACAGATCCTGCTGCTGGGGAGTTGGATCCAGATGTTAAGGGAAGGAGCAGGGGCAGAAAAGAGCTGGAGCAGGAAAATGAGGAGCACCAAGCCTGAGTTAAACACAAAGAGAATGGAATTCCACTCTTCAGGTACAACTGCTGCCCTCAGCAGAGGACAGGGGAGCAGAAGGAGCACCTGCCCGAATCTCCAGTGCCACAGGAGGCATCCACAGAGGAGTTTTCACTCGTGTAAGGAGGAGTGCTGACCATGAGGGAGATTTTTCCAATCATTTCCTTGTCCTTTCCAAATCCACACCATCAGTGGGAATTCTGAAGTGTCTCCTGGCAGAGCAGACCCTTCCACGTGATCCTTGCAGCTCTCACAGCCTTCCTAAGAAAGGGGAGCCCAGTTTTGGCTGGGTGATCTCCACCAGCTCCCACAGCTCAGGATTTCTCTCTTAGGGCTTCAGGAGCCCTGTGAGGGATCCTCACCTGGACTGTGTGGTGTGCCTTCAGAATTATTATTTTGTGGCACTTCCCTCTTGCACCTGAACCAGGTAACACCAGGCTTGTGTTCTTGAGTCCCTTCTCATTAACTGATCCAGGAGAAAAGGGGCAGAACGCCCCCTTGGACACCCCAGGAACCTCCCCCACTGCTGCCCTTCCCCTCCTGCCCTTCCCACCCTCCCTGCAGCTGCATCAGTGAGTGTGGAATCCCAATTAATGCCTCTAATCAGGACAACATCTCCGGACAAGCATCTGCAGCAGCTTTAAAGCACTCAGTGAACTTCCCAGTGCTCTGCCACCAGGGCCTGCTCATTTAATTACAGCCAGGCTGCTGCACTGCTCAACCCCTTAATTGCCCAGGACAGAGAATGGGGTGGTAACCAGGTCAGAGCCAGAAGATGCTGGGCATTGTTCTAAGCCACTAAAGCTGTTTTTCACCCCCATTAAGAATCTTGGTTTATGTAATTGCCAAGGAAAGGAGGGCATTCAGGAGGGGCAGCAGGAACGCTTGGAAGGGATGAGGAATTGCTTTTAATTAATGAGAAATGACTCCAAGCCTGATTCCTTTCTGCAACTGTAAGATCTCCACTGAACACCACAACACAAATCCTTTCCCAGGGCTTCAGATCAAGCCATAGGTCCTTGGTAGTAATATTCCTGATAATAGCTGGGATTTAGTCTACAAGTTGGGGGACCAGGAGAGTGAAAAAAAATCCAATTAACTCTCCCTGAGCTCTTTTAGTTCTGTAGTGCTGGGAACAATAGCAAATAGCTGGATTTTGTGTGTTCAGCTCCCCAGAATACTTGCCCTGATTGAATCCTTCAAAAGCACTGATGGTTCTTTCGTGTAGCTTTAAAAGTGGTTTGGCATGAAAAATGAAGGATGGGAGATTAAAGAGCTCAAGGCAGAACGTTTGGGTCTGACCCCTGACCTCAGTTACACCAACTCGAGTTGGGATTAACACCAGAGTAAGCAACATGAGAAACTCGGGCACTGAGCAGGCAGTGAAAGCTTCTTCTTGGTGGATTTTAATTTGGAAAATTTCAGATCTTTCAGGCTGTTCTGTACAACAGCTGAGTGGGGTTTGCAGAGCAAAACCCAAAGTCTGGGTTTGCTCCCCCTTGGCTTCACATTCCTGCCCTGAACTCCATCTGTGCAAGCAGCTCCCAGAGTGCTGGAAGGAGCTCTGAGTGTGCACAGAGCTCTCCGTGCAGGCAGGGAAACCAACCTGCAGGGGCCAGGGCAGGGGGCAGAAAACCGTGGTGATCCACAGGCAAAACCCTGCATGGAGCTCCATCCTGCTTCCCAGCTCCAGCAGGGCCGGGATTTCGCTGCTTCCCCAATTTGTGGTCACTCAGACCATTCTGAGCGAGCAAAGCCTGGTGTCAAACATCTGGCACTGCCAACCCAGGAGGGTGCAGCAGCTTTGGGGCTGCTCCATCCCTCTCCTCCATGGTCTGACCCAGCCGGGGTGCTCATTAGGCACAGCCTAATTAATCACCTCGCACGGGGAGGCTTTAGGCTGGATGCTCGAGGCTCGTTGTTGTTCTTAGGGGAGCGCACAGAGCTCCTGCCTGGCTGTGTCCCTTCCCTGTATGGAATTTCTGCACGATGCCCGAGGCAAAGGCGACTTGGGATGGAAAGAAGAAGCTTTGTGAAGAAGCAGAGGCAGTTTGGAGGACCTGGAGCTCCTGGGGAAGCCCTGAGCTCCTTGATTCAGCGCTCAGAGGGGATCCAGAGGGATGAACCTGTTCCTGCAGCAGGGACTGAGACCTGGCAGAGCTGTGGGGCTGAAATCCCCCTGCAGCCACCCCAGACAGGCAGGACAGGGATGGGAGAGGCTTTCTTGCCTTTTTCTTTCCCATTTTTCAGCCTCCCCCAGCCCAGATTCACCCAGATTGTTTCTCAGAGTAAGCAGCTGGTTCACAACAAACATCCTCCCTCTTTGATGTGTTGTTGTGGTGGTTGGGATACTTTGGTTTCACGCTCATAATAAAGCAAACCGGCCACAGAGCTTTACTGTAAACTGATGAGAAAGTGGCAGTAATTATTGCACTCTCCTCCATGGGAGGGGGAACTTTGGATGTTAATGGCCTCTGGAGTATAGGCTGATTACTCTGGGGTGAAACAGCAAAGGGAAAGGGCCTTCACTTTCTTTAGGCTTAAATGCTCCTGTGCTCAGGATGTTGAGAATCCTAACTGCATAAAGGAGATTTGGATTAAGAGGTGAAAATGTGATATTTTATTTTATTTTATTTTATTTTATTTTATTTTACTTTATTNCCTGGCTGGGGTTTGTTTTATTTTTATTTTTATTTTTATTTTTATTTTTATTTTTATTTTTATTTTTATTTTTATTTTTATTTTTGTTGGTGGAGGGGTACAACACCACACAGGTCAGAGGCATTCTTGGAATGGGTGAAGGGAGAAGATGCTGCAGGTATTTCTGCATCACCCCTGGCAGCATTCGCACAACAGCAAGTGGGTGGCAAGTGGTGAAGATGAGGTGGCTACAAACATTTTGGTCTGCCTTGAAAATTTGCATGCAGGGAAGGCTCTTGCAAGCAGAGCTTTGTGTGGATGCTGCAGCACCTCTCACACCTCTGCTCTGTTTTTCCCTCCCTTGCCAGTGCTCTGAGCAAATCTTTGAGCCCAGTCTTAGTGGGCAGCGATCCCTTCGTGGTTTTCCAAGGTGCCTGCGTGACACGGAGCTTCTGTAAACAAAGCTGGGAGGTGAGGAAGAGGCAGTGAGGATTTGCAGCTTGGCCAAATCCACGTGGTTTTCCCTGGGGATGACAGAGGCACCAAGGCAAGCCCTGTGTCAGATTGCACCTCCCTGCTCCCACGCACTGGAGCTTCACAGCAAAGCCCAGCCAGGAGTTTAGCAGCACATTTTTTTTCCCCTTAACCCCATGGCTGAGGTATTTTAATGGAAGTTTTCTCCCAGTAAAAAAGCTGCAATGTGCTCACATACCAGAAAATCTTGGCCCAGATCATTAACATTCAGTCAGACCGATCCTGCAAGGGGCACACTGAGCTTTGGGAATGTTTCACCTTCCCTGGGCTTCAGGAAGAGATTCCATCCATCCTGCAAGGGGCACACTGAGCTCTGGGGAATGTTTCACCTTCCCTGGGCTTCAGGAAAAGATTCCATCCATCCTGCAAGGGGCACACTGAGCTTTGGGAATGTTTCACCTTCCCTGGGCTTCAGGAAGAGATTCCATCCATCCTGCAAGGGGCACACAGAGCTCTGGGGAATGTTTCACCTTCCCTGGGCTTCAGGAAAAGATTCCATCCATCCTGCAAGGGGCACACTGAGCTTTGGGAATGTTTCACCTTCCCTGGGCTTCAGGAGAAGATTCCATCCATGCAGCAAACAGCAAAGGTAGAAAGGCTGACAGGCACCAGTGCAGCACTGGTTTGGCCATTCAGACCTGTCCCAAAGTCCTGGAGCTGCACTTGCTCCTCAGGAATTCTCCTCACTGTCACCTGCTGGCCACTCTGTCCCTTTCAAATCTCAGCAAAGCTGTCCCTCCTGTGCTCCCTGGTTGTTTTTCTGCTCCCTGCTATCTCCCAAACACCTCCTTGCTCTTTAATTCCTGCCAGTATTTTTAATCCCCTTTCTGTATTTCTTATCTGTGTGTCCATTCATTCCCGGGACTGGGATCAAACCCACGGTTCCTAGGTCAGAACTGCAATCTGCAGGAGCACTCCAGCATTCCTGGCAAGCTGCTGAGCCTCGGGAAGAGCTCCCTGAGCCAAACTGCTGATTTCCTCTGCTCTAGGAGCTACCAGGAGGAAAAGAACACCACGTACTCCAAGGCAGCTTGGCTGCAGCAGCACAGCGAGTCCCAAATCACCTCTCACACCCCGGGATCCAGGGCTTGGATAAAACCTGAATTAGCCCCAGTGCCACAGGGATGTGGATTCCAGATCTGGGATGAGAAGAACGCTCTGAAGTCCTCTAAGGGTTGTTTGTGCCCACTGACCTCATGGCTCTTCCCTCCAGCCCCTGCTGGGATCCTCCTGGGTTTTTGCATAATCTCCTCTGAATAAATTCACTGTGTGAGTGGGGCCTTCTCCTTCTGCAGCTTTTGTCACGGGGATCTTTCCTACCTTGTGGGCCCTCCCTCTCTTTTTGTATCCGAGCTGAGCCATTGCTTTCCTCCCCCGTTTGCACCTCTTAACTTTTCCTTCTCTTATTTTTAGCGCTGCTATTGTCCTGAAAAACGTTTCAAAGAGCCAATTTTGCTTGAGGGGAGCTGTGAAAATTTAGAGTTAAAGCTTGTGTGAGGTAACACAAAAAGCATTATTTGGACAAGAGTGATCTCCCTGCCTGGAAGCGTGGCTTTAAATGGCTGTTTCCATTTATTTCTGTGCTCCTCCTCGCAAAGCTCTTTCTCTGAGGCTCTGATCCTGCTGCCACAGTGACCTTTGTGTTTGCAGAGAGACCTTTTGAAATCAAAGGGGCCCTTCAGCAGCATCTGCCCATCTGGAAATGATCACAGAGCCGGGAAGGGCAGATTGGGGGCGTTTGGAGAGCGGGCTGCAGGCTCTGCAGTAACGCAGGTCCCTAATTTCTGGGAGAGAGGCTTTGAAGGTGTCCCAGTTACATCCTCAGGGGCAGGGGTGCCTCCAGCGTGGCTCACACCAGACCTGTGGCACTGGGAGCCTGAGGAATCACATCAGTGTCGTTTGGTTCACAGCTAGAACACGTTCAGATAACTCTGAGCGCATTTCATTGTGGCTGCCCCATCCCTGGAGGTGTTCAGGGCTGGCTTGGATGGAGCTCTGAGCAGCCTGGGCTAGTGGAAGGTGTCCCTGAGATGGGGGTGGAACTTTAGGTGATCTTTAAGGCCCCTTCCATCCCAAACCATTCGGTGATTCCATGATTTGAGCTGGGCTGTGCCTGAGCGCTGCCCTCCCGTGCCCTTTCCAGCGGCACTTTGCAGCCAGCGGGGAGCCAGGGCGAAAACACAGCGGGGATGCGGGAGCGGGCAGGAACAGAACCGCGCTCCAGGCTGGGGCTGCGGGAGAGGGAGCCAGGATTCTGGGGGATGGATCCGCGTGTGCGGGGCTGGGATT
>VZTT01047465.1:0-17039 GCA_013400855.1 Buphagus erythrorhynchus
TCAGTGAAAGTAGAGTTCCAGGTCCAGTTTATCAGAACCTATGATGACATCTCACAGTCTTCCCTGGCTCCAAAATGGTAATTTTATATTCATGGCAAAACCCTGTTATTTCTTATCTTTCCATATTTTTAGGTATTTTTGTAGGGCTGTAAACCTCCTTATTTTTCTATCTAGAAGTTTGCTTGATTTTATTGTTGGAATAGAGATAACATATTCTTACAGTGAGACATTGCA
Organism: Buphagus erythrorhynchus; assembly: GCA_013400855.1. NCBI lineage: Eukaryota > Metazoa > Chordata > Aves > Passeriformes > Sturnidae > Buphagus > Buphagus erythrorhynchus. Next base: position 235 of record VZTT01047465.1, read on the forward strand.
TCATCACTACTTAATCCCTTTGGCCCACTACTGCTTGCTTCCTTGCACATTGCTTTTCATCCTATTGCATGGGAATAAATTTTAAAATTTTATTTGATACTGTGTGTACCAGAGACATTGCTCTGTAAACACTGGGAAGGATTGAAAGAAACAGTGGGTAAGGATGCTAATGATAGGGCATGACTCTGGTTACTCTGCTGGCATCTTGCTGTGATCTGGATCATCCCTTAGATTATCCCCTCATTTGTTACCTTCCTGGGTTTAGCTGGGATCTAATTAATTTTCTTTCTAGTAGCTGGTACAGTACTCTGCTTTGGATTCAGTGTGAGAATAATGTTGATAACATACTGATGTTTAGGTTGTTGCTGAGCAGGGCTTACCTTAAGTCAAGGATTTTTCTGTGTTTTATGATCTGACAATGAGGTCTCTGGCCCCTGCCCAAACCACCAGATTAGTTGTATCAGACCTTTTGAGCATTACAATATCCTGCTTTTCCTTGGACTTCTTGAGGCAGAAGAATTTTAGCATACAGCCTTTGTTTTCTTGTTTCCTCTTCCCTAAGTGCCTTGCTGAAAACTTAGGGCTCCCGTTTCTCATTAGGATGAAACATTCTGGGGAAACAGCCAAGGTGTATTTTCTAGCTGTACAATAAGTTTATTTAACATTATCCCCCAGAAATAACAGCCTATGTTTTGCCATGTGCTTGCTCAGGAGAATGAAGCTGTCATCTGCACAAGACACAACCCAGAACCTGAGGAAAGAAGATGAACAAGAATGGATACCAGTAATTTTTCCAGTTTTCTTCTCTGTGCTGCTGCATTGCTTGTTGCACAAATGAAAAGCTCTGAGGGACCAGTCTCAATTACAGTAGTCTTCCAATTACACCTCTTTTAATGTTAGAGGTGGTTGGGGCAGAGCAAGTCAAATGATATGTTGAAATTACCTCTGTCTTCTGGTCTTCAGTGAGTCCCTTTCTGTTTGTGCTTGCATCTCTAGGGCCACACTTACATTATCATGAGACTTCTTTCTAACATAATGTTAAACCCACTTTAGTTTGGACACAGAAGTCCTTACTCGGACTTGAGCATTCCTGCTTTGCTTCCATGTTTCTCATGCCCATGGCCCAGCTGATGGAGCATTATTTCAGAACGTTGAAATGAGGGCACATCTGGCTATACCTGGCAGAGCATTGCCCAGTCTCTGGCACCACATGGTGGATAAGGCAAAGCTGTTCTGATGCCATTTCAAAGGGAGACAAACCTGAAAACAGGGGGTTTGCAGTACCTTTACATGCTGCCTTAAGTGGAGAACTCTCTTTATTAGAAGTTGACCTTGCAGACTTTTTTTACATGTTCCTCACACTTCTGCAAAAGCAATAATTAATGCTAATAATGCTAAAACTAATAACTAATAACATGTTAATATCAGGCTGAAACCAAGGTCTCTATCCATAAAAGGCCTTAATCAACATGTCAGACGTGTCAGGAATTGAGTCAGTGTAGCCTTCTTTCTACAATCCTTCCCCATGTAAGAAGCTGCCCTTTCTCATGCAAATAGTCCCCAAAGCCTATTCGGTTTCTGAATGAGTAATGCCATTCAGAACTGGCTCTGCTTCCTCTCACAGGAATCATGGCTCCTATGCCCAGATAAACTTTTACCATTTTCATGAGCAAAAGGCACACTTTTCAAAATATCCTGTGCCAGTTCTGCAAACATTGTCGCAATAACGAAGGATATAATTATACATGCTCATTGACAGCTTTTAATCCTATTAATCTCAGACTCTGAGCTCTTCAAAAACAAAACAAAGACCTCAACCAAAACCAAACTCCATTGAAACGCAAAACTGTTTATGCATGAGTGTAGTGTTTTGAAAATTGATCAAATCTAGCAATATAACCTAACTTCGATGAAGTTTGTAGCCGTGATTCTAAATCAGATATAAGTTGTAAAAAAGAGCCTATGAATGTATGGGAAGGTAAACCCTGACCATTTGCTGTGCAATAAAATGGACTATTAGCCAGATAATGAAATCATAAAACTCTGACTTTATTTTTCTAGACTTTTCCAGGAAAGGAAACATAAAACCATTTTAGTTTTTTAACCAGATTTTCAAATTTTATATTTTTAATAGTTTCCTTTTCAGTCAGTTAGCAAAAGAAAAAGAAGCTGAGCTGGGGCTTTCTTCCCCATGCAAGTTATGGCAGTGATTTAGACAGAATGACTGATGCTAGTTGGGTAAGATGCAGAATAATTAGCACCTTCCTGGGTCAGGCCCACAGAGATCATAGGGTTCAAGGGAAAAAGGGCTATTTTTTAATAAAGACGTAACATTCACTCCTCATCTTATTGAAGATGAGGAGTGTTTGCAGCCAACTTCAACAGTACTTGTATTTTATGCCAACCTTGCCATCTTTTGAAGTAAACCTTTGAACTGAATTTAAAGTTACATTAGCAGCCAAGTGATTATTCAGTTCATTTAAAATGCCAGCTTATCTAAACTGTCAACTCAATGATGAAAAGTAACTGCATGGTTTACTAGAGCACCAGCACTTGAAGAAACTACCTTCCAATCCAAGTGAGTCAGCCTGTCACTGTGCTGCAGAAGTGTTACCATCACATCTTTGCACTGGAGCCTGCACTTTTGGCACACTGAGTAATGGACATGAAGCGGGTGTGTTTAAGAGGTCCTGGACTAAGTGCAGTTATTTATGGCTGAAATACACTCTATTATGAAGGTGTCTTATGCTGCTTCCCACTTACAGCTTAACAGAGCTCTGTGAGGGTATTTCTAGCCCGTTTATGAATTAATTGCATGCAGACACATGCATCAATTCACATATTCAACAAGTGGCAGCTTAGAGTGAGGATCATTTGTTTAAGTGCAATTTATGTTAATCTGCAGTGGTATTAGCTGAGAGAGGGAACACAAGCAAGGAAGCTTGCTATATTTTTTTTCAAATAATAATAAATTATTTTAAACATCTATTTTAAAATCTCTAAAAAAGAGAAGATGAAATATTTTGCACAAGGGATATAGCCCAGATATCTGACATGATCTTTAGATAAAATGCAAGATAAAATGCAGAACTAGAACTCTAGTCTGTAATAATGAAATTTTTGATCTACTGAATTCACACTGCATGTTATCTAAGCTCTTAACTTTTCTGCTGCTCCCAAACACACATCCACAAAATTTCTCAGGGATCAATTATAACTTTAGGTTGTTGCTGCTGATGATGTTGTTTTTGAGACTCATACATTTTAATTATATTTTTCAGATATTTTGATCTTTGTTTAATAATTTCTAAAACGGAATGCAGGGAAAAGTTCAACTTTACTGTATTCACAGTGTTAACATGGGAGGGAAAATTCAACATGTTTGTAACATAATGATTTTAGGTTTCAGATTTTTTTTAAGACCTGCAATCACAGATTCAAAGGGTCATTGCATTCTAGCACTAAAACAGATATACACAATTCAATGTATCTCATTTTAATCATTACTGAGATTTATAGTGCAAAAGCTACGGTCTTGTAGAACAAAACTGTGGTTAACAGTAACAGTCAGTGACTAGAGGAATTTTTTTATTTTCCTTTTACTATGCTGTATACAATATGGTGTGATATAAAAATAATCTTAGTGCTGTAGCTCCCTTCACGATGCAATGACAGCTTTCTAAAGAAAATTTTGACCACTTGAAGCCACAGAATCATTTAGGACCCAATTTTAAATCCACTGCAAGGAAAAAAAAAGCAACTTTGTCTTGAGTTAGTAAAAGCATGGAACTGCAAGAGATGCAGTGTGGGATCTGCAAAGATCCTGATTGTACCCCAGACTTTTTTCAATTGCTCATGCATATAAGTGAGAGAACAGCATACAGAGTGAAGAGTGAGAACATCAGGATGCTGGGAAGTCAGTCATGCCTCTGCATTTTTATCACCTGGCACTGCAAACCAGCAGATCCTGACAGTCATCTCCTGCCTGCTCCTTGCCATACCTGTGGTAGGATTTGTTCAGCCCAAACACGCAGAAAGACCAGGAGTGGAATAGCACCTAGGCAAACACTGTTCCTGTAGGGTCCTTACTTTGCACTAGAACATAAGAAAATTTAGCTGAGCAGGGGGAGTTTTGACTTTCAGCAGCTTTTGGTGAAAAAAACCTACCAAGATAACCGCGAAGATGCTGACAAGAAAAGATATCCTGTTCAAAGTTTAGGGAAGATGTTTAAAAGTGTAGAAGACAATAGCTGAAATGCCTGCTTTAGGACTGTGAAACATAAATAGCATTTGTTATTGATTTTACAGAAAAGAATTGCTGAGGATCACATCTTGTTCACATTTATTCTAGGAAAATTCCAATGACTTTTGGAGGAATAAAACCAGCTCTTTTCCAGGGAAAAGTTCCATGGTTCCATAACAACTGAGGATTTCAGTAAGTATGGTTTCACTTCAGTAGAGTTTAGAATCATCCTTTATGCTTTGCAGAGCAGATACATGATATTTTAAGAACCTTATTTTTTCTGAGTTTCTATAAAATTATTAAAAAATCGTGAGAAACCATTACATGCATAAAGAGAAACAGGATCTAACCTTGTGTTTTCTAGACATTTCCAACATGTATACTTTCAAAACATTAAAATACACTTGTGAGATGAAAATTTGCCAACTCAGTTCTTGTAATGTTCCCTAAACTCCAATTGAAATCAAAGGGGCATGTGCTTAAACATTTTCCAGGAGACATTTTCTGGAATTAGTCATAATGAAAATAAATTAATTTTGGTCTATTTCCCAGTATTCCCCTAGAGTCACAGCTCTTAAATTTTCCTCCCAGCTGTAGTCTGGGTGATATTTGGAGCCTGGAGTTTTTGAGCTACATGGTTTTGTAGTCACTAAAGTCTATTTCTGCTTTGCACAACCTTCTGCTTTGCCAGTTTGGTCCTAAAGGAGGAAATGAAAACTATGTCGCAACAAACACTAGAATGTTTTCAAGAGACTGTGTGCATATGCATGCATGCTGAAAGAGAACAGCTGATGCTTCAAAGTAAACTTTTTAACCTCTGTGTATCAGCTATAAGGCAGTAAACCAAATTCATTAACAAAAATAGAGCAACCCTAGAACAAATGATATAGGAACAGTACTGCCACCTTGCTGGAGGAGTAAAATAATGTGATTTCTATTTTTCAACATTGTTTGGACAGCCTACAATTACCAGAATTAACTATGATAATAATAGCCTGGTAACTAACAGTAATTTCTTTTATCACTATGTGAATGGTATTGCAGAAGCAACAATGACCTATAAATTTTTTCATGAGTTCTAAAGTTATTGGCACTGTATTTTTAATTACTCCTCCAGTCACCTAAAACATTGTAGAGCAGTTACTGAGATGATGTCAAAGGACCCCTGATCAACCTGTTTTCTCGATGAACTGATAAAAAGGTAAAAAAAATAATCATAATTTGACAAGCATGGTGTGCTGGAGACGTAACTAGAACTACTACTTGCCACTCAATAACTTTTGGTAATATAAGTGCATGCAAAGAAATTTTTTTCCAGAAAGATTGTTATTGTTTTTGACTGCTCATTTGTAATTAAAATTGTACTTAAAAAAAAAAAGTAGAGTTGTTGAAGAAAATGCAAGGCACTTACATCTGTTGTTTGATCCATCTAGTAATTGCTATTACCATCAGTATTTCATATTCCTCCACAACATCAGGGGGAAAATGAAGTCTTAGAGGTTCAGAGAGTAGTTAGTGACAGTTTTAGTTTGATCCTGGGTTTCTCCTTCCTCTTCTTCCATCCCTTGTCTGATTGTAAATGCTATTTCACATGGCTGCTTGCAGAGCAGTGACCTGAGAGCATCTTTGCCACAGCATGTGTCAGAATCTGCTCCTAAACCTGGGTGACAAGGTTGTGGTGGCTTCTTCCCAAGGGAGATACTGAGGGGCAGGTGTGCCAGGAGCCACATGCTCCCTTGGGAACTATGGGGAAGTGATAAAAGTCACTGTATCCCTAAATCCAGCAAAGAGAAAACTCTGAGACTCACTGAAACTGCCTTTCCTTCTCCTATGCCCATTTTTTTATCCACAGTAGAACTCCCAAGGCCACATGGCTGTTACCACCTAAACAGACTACCTTTTGGAAACTTTTATTCAGTGTCTAAATGAAGATCACTTTCTGTAGAACTGTTTTAATACTTTAGAAAAAAAGTAATCAATTATAAAGTATATTCTCCTAGAAATTTATATTCCTGTGAATTATTTCGAGAAGAAATGTTGCTTAAAATGGAGCTGATGGGGACAAAATAGAAGACCAAATAGTGTCACATCAGCTCATCTGCATGAGTGGAATTAAATACTCAGTATAGATATTTGTGTGAACACACAGTGGGAGGAAATAGTGGCAAAAAAGAAGAGAAAAGGTACAAAAATGAAAAGTCTGAGACAATCTGTTTTCATTGTTAAAAGGTTCCAGTTTCATCAATTTGTCACGTCCTCAACTTTGCACTTATCCAACCCAATTCTTTCCCTCCCCCCACTTGCTTCCTCTGTTCCCCCCTCCACTCTCTTTTAAACTTTTTTTAAGCTTTTTAAACTGAAAATTCACATATTGCTCATTACTTACCCATGAATGTATGAGTTGTACCCCAGGCTGTCTCCAGCTCTCTAGACTGAAGGGTTGTGGTTTAAACAGGTTGCTTTGAAGATTGTGTGGCTCCAAGAGGCCCCCACTGTACTGGTGTCAGTGAGTATTAATATTCAGTTTGGTGTATATGTCATTGAAATATCCTATGCCTATAAAAGCTATAGTAGTATGTTTGCTCTTCAACTGCCATGCTTTGTGTAATGGCATGGAGGGATTTGGTGCTTGTAAGGTTTAAGTGTTTGTATATTTGCTGGACTTAACAGTGCTATGCCTGTGTTTAACTGTGTATGCATTGATTGACTTCATGCAGCCTCTCAGGAGCACATCTCCTGCAATCTGTCTTCATTCAAACTCCTTAAAGGTTCCTCTGAGCACCTTGAATACCAGAAATTGTTCAAAACAGTGTAGCACAGGCCTACCTCCATAGCTGCTCCTTCCCAAGGCAGTTCCATTTTATGATACAGGTCTAATCTTTATATTTGGACTTCTCAAAACTTTTGAGATACAGACCATTTTTTACCACAAGTTATCAACACTTCATCTCCACTAATGACCACATAGATCAGACCATCCACCTAGAAATGGTAAAACATTTTTAAGAGTCGGGGATTTTTAAAAGAGAAAATTACTATTTACATACATTTTAAAAACCCAACAATTGGATTTTATTAAAATAAGAAAGTGCCAAAAGTACGTATTCCCCAGATCTCAAATAAATTTATATACTTCTCTTTAAGCCTTGTGGAGCAATTCTGACTTAGTTTTATCAACAATGAGAGTTGGCTTAGTAGGAGAAATTCCTTCCAGGAAAGAAAAGGGTGAGAGGTTTGGTCTCAGTTCTTATCTACAACAATGAAGCTGTACATTGCCCTCTGTCTCAGAAGCTGCAGCTGCTAGGAGGAGTTAACTATGAGTGGGAGGTATTCACCAGGGAACCCTAAATCACCCAAGCAGTAGCTTCTGACTCCTGTGTCCCAAGCAGTTTCTGGAAAGGGTCTGTTCTGGCAGTGCACTGTGCTGCAGGGTCCCAGCCAGGCTGGCTGCTGATGTCGAACACCAGCACAGCCTCTGTGCTCCCCCCATTCCTGCTGGCTTCCCAGCACACCCTGAATCAAGAGGTCACTGCACCAGCTGAACTGTGAATCCTTCTTTTTCCTTTGAGTGTCTCCTCGCATTTGGTGAACAGACTATCCCGGATGTGTGCTTTGTCTCATCCCAGATAATCATACTTCCAGAGAAGCCAAAAAATTACCTCAGTGAGACGGGAACCAGGGTATTTGCATTATGTGTGTGAACTTGTTTTGCTTGCTCCATAAGTGGTTAAGATCATACCACAAACATGCCTGCAGATGATTCTTTTATTTATTTTTCCTTATAGCATTTCTAGTATTTTAAATTATTACTGTAACAGCTATGAGAAAAATGTTGCAGATTTAGTTACTGTCTCTCTACTTAGAGAATTTATGTAGTCCTTGGGCTGTGGAGGCTATTTTTTTTAATATACAAAATATTTCGCAGCTTAGTCACTGAAGCATAATGTGAGAACATATGAGAATCACTCTCTAAGAATGCAAATACACATTGTTATGTAACAAGTAAATTTCGGGAGGTGAAATGGGGGTCTTGCTGATCTTCACAGGTAGGGTTAGCTGAGTTTTTTTATCTACCATATTTTATATATTTCTCTTCATAGATTTTCATACTTCCCTTCCCTAAATTTACTTATTGGAATTGAAAATATGAATTTGAGGGAAAAATATCTGCTATTTGGACCGAGTGATAATAAATCCCCACATTGCAGTATCTTATTGACTACTACTGCCCATTCACTGTAACACTACAGCATCTATTACAGTTGTTGCAACTCTTCATCTAATTATATGGCCTGTGACTTTTTCAATAAAACAAAATTTTAGTGGCAGTTTCCCATTGTAATAACTCACAGGATTTAAATTCTATGGTTTTTGGTCAACAGATACTTTCTCTTTTATTTTAGATAATAGTGAGTTATGTAACAGGCAGTTCTTACTCCTGCAAATAAACTTTACTTGAGAAATACAAACTTCTTATGAAGTCTCTGCTGTCACACACCTTGTATGAATTTTGCCCAATTTAAACAATGAATTTCAGAGGAGAAGTCAAAAGAAGAAGGAAAATAAGTATGATCAAATAGTTCAATGTTAAAATTCACTTACAGCTCCTGCATTTTTAATGGGGAGACCATGTTTGTGATCTGTAAGTGAGCTGTGGTATGTACATGCCTCAGTTTCTTGATCTGTAATGAAAAAGTCAAAAATAAGAATCACTATATGCCTCATGAGAGTGTTGAAAGGCCTACAGAAGATCAAAGCAGCAATCCAAAAATCAGTGTGACCTTGTATTTTGTCCAGCATGGATTAAAAGTCGTGAGAAAAAAAACCCAACAATTTTGTACCTACAGTGCACTGAAATGAGTTTCAAGTTCATTAGAAATTAGTCCAATATTTCCCAAAAATTGGGGACATGCTTGCTTGGTAAATCGTTCAGAATTCTTAAGGCAGAAGAGTAGCTGAGGGTGAGAAACAAAATGGTTAAAATTTCAGCATTTTATCTGCTTTATGTTTATCATAAGCACAAGAAACATTCACAACAAAGTGGAAAAGTGTCTTTCAAATTCCAGGTCATTTGTGGTACTTTTTCAGCATATGTAATATGCCCTTGGGTCTCAGGAAATAAAACCAAAAGTAGCTGTTTAATATCAGAAATCATCAGTTTCGTAACTATTTTGATTGGATTATCACACATACATTTCACTAACATTACCTAATATATAATGGTAGTTAAATATTGCAATGAAACACTGGAGAGAAATTCTGCCATTTTCAAATCCCCATTTGCCTAAGCATGCCTGTGCTTAAACTTTAGGTCATTTGTGTCTCTCTTCACTCTTAGATGTTAAAATGCATTGGGAAAAGAAAGCACAAGACACGGTCTCAGCTCTTCTGGGTGAAATGAGTTCTCATACATTATGTAGAAAAATCATCTCTTTACTTACATATATTTATGTTAACCTCATAAAGACTGAATTTCTCCACCTTGGCAAACAGAAGGCAAAGAGGTAAACTCATGTTTTCCTTAACCAGAACATCTGCAGCTGCTATCTGAAATTACACAACTGTGTTTAACAGTTATTGGGAGAGTCTTTCTGACTATGGGGTCATCTAATTGATTCCAGGCACCTGACTCCCTGGAGGGTAGGTAAACTAAGGAGAGTGGGGGGTGGAAGGAAAGCATGAGTTACTTACAGGCAGATCTTCAGCCATCAAAGTCCTACTGGCTGTGGTTAAGCTGTGTGCCACCAGAAGCTCACTGATTTTTGGGGCTATGTAGTCAAAAAGAACTCTCATTTTCTTCTACAGAGTTAGCTCTAGATCCCATGTGCAGTATCTGTCTGCTGCAAAATAGTTCCTAAGTAACACTTAGAAGGGCCTAGTCTTGATCATAAAAGTTTGCAAATCAGGGGAGTTTTTGCAGGAAACAGAGGATGGTCCTGAATTCCTCTGTATAGATAGTAATAAGAACATCTGGCTGCATTTCACAGAATCACAGAACAATGGAATCAATTAGGTCAGAAAAGACCTCTGAGTTCATTCAGTCTAATGCATAGCCCAACACCACCCTATCAACCAGACCATGGCACTGAGTGCCACATCCAGTCTTTCCTTAAACATTTCCAGGGATTGTGACTCCACCACCATGCTGGGGAGCCCATTCCAATATTTAATCCTACTTTCTGTGAAGAAATTCCTCCTAATGTCCAACCTAAACCTCCCTGGGCATAGCTTATAACCATGTACTCTCATCCTGTCCTTGTGGGGGTCTTCCTTTTATATGTATTGCAGAAGTGAAGCAACAGGTAATTTTAATAAACAGACAGATTTCTGGTTGACTCCTGGTAGCATTCCAGCAGCATGCATTCCTAATCTGTGCCCTGGTATAGACTAGACGTTAAAAATCATAACATGGGAACATGTTTCATCACAATGTGTTGATCTTTAAAGACTACAGCTTTATTTAGTAGTGTGCAACAAGAACCTGAAACAAGAATTTCATCTGCTAAACTTAAGCAGAAGTTTGAGAGAATGTTTGGAAGAAGGCTGGAATAGGGATGACATCAACAGAAACAGCTAAGTGTAAATTTTATACTCTCTTAAGTGAGGCTTTTACAAATACTTTTTACTTAGTTTGAACTTTGATTAAACTTCTAGGCAGTGAAAATTTATAAGAGGATTCTCTTTTATCAAAGAAAAGAGGACACACAGAAGTGTGTCATATATACTTACTCTCCCTTTCCTAGATCCTGGACTCCTCATGCTTTGATACATACCCTGAAGGTATTTCAACCTTGATGAAATTTAGGCATGCTTCAGAGAAATCCTGAGATAAGTCCACATCCTGGCCACCCTGCAACAATGCAAAAAAGAGCAAGGCCTTTGCATTTTCAGAGATTTGTGTGCATTTCTGTGCCTGCAACTTTCCTGAGAACTATTCCAAGTCATTGGAAAGCTAAATAATTACACTTTTACTAAAGGAATATTTATTTAGCCAATTCACTGTAAGGGTGTGACCCTTAAGTAAAAACATTTCATCATGTGGACATGTAAACATGTCACTTAATTTTTATAAAGTTCTTAAAATTGTGTGCTTTGTGATACGTGGATAGGCTGAAATGTTTATCAATTTTCAGTTAAAATAATCATCATAGAGAAACAGAAATACATCTTCAGTGCAATCAGAGGCGTTCTCAAGAATTTACATGTTTGCAATGCCAGAGATACACTTGGCTGAATATAGACTCAAGCATCAATTTCAAATGAAAAAAGATTTCTCCAGCTGCTGCCACATCTGTTGTCAGGACCTGCTGCTATGCCAGTGAATCCATTTAGGCAATCATTACAAGAAGCCTTTGTCTCTTTGCGTGTACAAGAAAGAGAGATCCATCAGAGCCTGTGAGACAAGAATTTTTCAATGTGGAATATCAAAAGTGGATTTCAATCTTAATTGAAGATGCTAAGATATTAAAATCTGCTAGGAAAAATAGCATTACAATTCCAAAATAATCTGCTAGTGAATGTCTCCAGAAGCTTAAAAGAGTATTAGGAAAATTTATGAAAAGTGACTCCAAGAAATAGAATTACAAACGTTCAGCTGAAAACAAAAAGATGCATGTCTGTAAATTGGCATGTGTGGTTGGTTTAAGTTCATACCTCTTTACTCTTGATGGACAAGAATTCTAAAAGTTTTTTCTACAGTGTTGTAGTGTTTCTTGACATATATACTATTCTCACAAATTCTGTTTTTAAGCAGTACATGAATTGAGAAGTAAGGAAGTTCTCTGAAAATGTAAATAACTGTTTGATTTTCTTCATAAAGGCATGAAGTTCACCTTATAAAATTGCAAAATTTTGTCAGAGAAACAGCTGGTTTAAATGTGTGTATATATATATACATACATACACTTAAAGTACTTTTAAAATAGGTAAGATTTTTTTTGTTGCAGCTTTGTAAAAATCTTGGAGAGAGGAACAGATATACACAATACATTACAAACCATCTATTCAAGTCTTTAAGAGGCTGGATCACTTTCATGCCTGTGGTTGTTATACAATCTTTAAAACTGCTCAACCTATGAAGAATACCAATAAAAACAACCCTCTTCAATGATTCTTTTCAGGTCGGTTCTTTCATCATGAATTTGCCTTTTGGCATCTTTCTTACTGTATGTTCAGTACACTAGTCAAACAAATGTAGTGTCACAACCATCATAAAAAGTCAAGCATTCCAAGCTGAACAAATTAGTTTGCACCTGCCAAACACTGCACAATTGTTATTTTGATACATTGTGCATTAAAGCAAAATCCATCAACAGAATAGTTTGAAAGGAAATAAAAAGTCTTATCATCACGGGAGGCCTAAAAGACCATCTATAGTGGTGGTGAAATCTCTGTGCCATGGTTTAATTTTGAAAGAACATTGTCTTACACTTTCAGTAGTAGATTTTAATTCAGATAGTCTTCTGAGGAGATAGAGGTAGTAGTCCAAATAATAAAGCAGCTATTACAGCTGTTCTTCCCACGCAGCTATTTCTGCACCTCAGTGCTCTATCTGGGGACTGAGGAACTCTCCATGGTGTTCACTGTCCATATATCCAATAAACTGATAGTCCTAGCTCCAAGAAGGCGGCTGCTATCTGTGAGCAGCAGGAAGCACAGGAGTACAAAGAAACCTTATCAAAAGATTTATATTTAACAGATCTTTTCCTTTCCTCTTTTCTCTTTCCTGGACTGTCTATTTTTCACTGAGGTACTGCTTTCTAATCTATTCTAACTTTCTCCATTCTTGGAGTCCCAAATGCTAATCAGCATCTTTCCCTTTGAAAAGGAAATTGGAATGCAATTTCCACTGGAGAGTGCAAACCCATCTTTACTGCAGAAGTGATACAATACACTTCCATCTTCCAGAAATTGTTTTAGATTTCTTAATATGACATTCAAAAAAAACAGGTCATGAAGTTTCCTTAAACATATATATGTATGTCAAATATATCCATATAGTTATCTGGACATTTCTTTGAAGTGTATACAATGGAGACTTAATAAATATTTTGTAGTTATATTGGTAGCTTTGTGTGTTTAGAACAGCTTTGGAGTATAACAGAAATAGGAGTTTTACCAGTAAGAATCTTCCATACATTTTCAGTAAAATGAGAATTCTTCATTTTCAGAAGGTGAAGGATTTGTGTTTCACTAATTATTGTGCTGGTGTTTCAAATGTGAGTCATGTCTTGAAATCCTAAGCAAACGAACCAGAAAATGGTAGGGCACATAAAACCACAAATGGCATGTTGTCCTCCTGCAGATGCAAAACATTGAGGCCAGTCCATAAGCTCCTGCTTCACACTGAGGCTTTTGGATCATTGGCTATGAGAAGTGTAAATTTGGCTTTCCTTGTCAGAACTCAAATATGGAAAGGGCCTTTTAGGTACTATGGTCGTATAAGGTATGAGACATAATTATATGATTTTTGCCTTCTTTTGTGACAAAAAGGAGATCTTCAAAGTAGTAGCAAATAGAGTATGTATGCTTTACTGTACGTTAGCCTGCATCCATCTGTCAGTGGAGTTAAAAAACGTAAAAATAAAAGTGGGGTGAATATTAGACTTTGTTCAGAAGTCTGTTTTCCCAGACTGTTTTTAACTGGTGCAGTGAAACTGCAAAGTACATGCTGTGTGTCTATAGCAATTTTGAGTTATATTTCAGGAACATCAAAGGTAACATGTCTTGTATTTCTCCTTTGGACCTGGAAATTGAAATAATAACAATGAGATGTGTTTCTTTAAACTTTCTGCATGACTGAGCTCACTAATTGTGGAAGCTTAGTGTTGATGAATAGGTTAAGCTCAGTTGAAAATTAGTCTTTGCTCCCCAAGAGCTTATTTGACTCAAGAAATTTCTTATATAATTAGATGAAAACTGATTTTTTTCAGCACTTAAGGAGCCACATGTACGTATGAATAGTCAGTTCCAACACGAAGTTTACCATTTAACTTTACTCATTTGATTTTCTCTCTTGCATCTTGGCAAAATATATCAGTCTGGTTTTCTCTAACAGCAGGCTCAGAAGTCCTCCTTCTCATTGTGCCTAATTCTTCATGGTTGGTATAACTCGTTTTTGCAATGTTACGACTACCAAAATAGCACAAGTTCTGTTTTGGATTGTGTCAATTATATGAACACTTCTAAAACAGATTCCAATCCTTACCTAAAATATGCGTGTGCCTGTGTCTTCTTTAACCCCACTTTTTTGTCTTTTTTCTTGTCTTGCTGTTGACTACTACTTAAGACCTTTCTTTAGAACTCACATTCAGAACTTTAGATGGCCAGAGAAGCACTCCTGCCATGATGAAGCTGGCTATGAACCAGAGACTGACTGTTTTGTCTTTGTAGTACATTTATTTTTCATTTATCAATCCTAAAAGTATCCTTACCAGTCTGCTATAAGTGCTCCTTTAAACAAGGAACTTTTATGTGCAGAGGAGAACCATTTTACTAGCAAGCCTCTGCAAACAGTGTCACCCATAGGTAGCTCCTGCCTTCTGCATTTGTGGTGCAAGGGGAACTTTCATAAAACTCCGAGGTGCACACGTGAAAAGTAAGAACGAACCTTTGAGCCCTATCCAAGATCAGCATTTCTTCTGAAACAGTTTCCTTTTGTCTGTTATTGCCAGACGTAGACAAGGGAATTGCATGGAAAAGACCATATTTAATTCATCAATATTCTCGGCCAAGGAGGAAGAGGGGAAATCAAGAAATGTAAGGGCTGGTGTGAAAGAACAAGGCTTCTTTGTACTCAGAGACTAAAAGTGCACCCTCTAATAAGAGGTTTGTGGTCCTGGCAGAAGCAAATTCACTATCCAATGTAAACAGGAATGGTGACCATCTCTCAGTCACTCATGGTGCAAGGGGTCAGTTTCTCCAGCGTTCTTACTTTCAGAAGAAAATTTCTTATTTGATTATGAGCAGAATCCATTTCTATATTCACAGCATGAATATCCAATAAAGAGTGACACATTTTGATTGCAAGCAGCTGTTGCCATCTGATCAGGGGATATATTACAAATATTTTAGCAAATGTGTCTCCTCCTCCTCTTTTCCCCCTAAGACTCTGACAAAGTTGATGCGTGACAGGGAAATGTATTCATATGTGAAGAAACTCCTCATGTCAAAACATCAGGCAGCAGGCATTTCACAAGCACACACATCAAATAGCACCTGTTAGAGTTTAAACTCTACTCTCTAAAACCGTGTCTAGAGAAATGGCAAGAGTTGTGTGTGTTTTAGACTGTGAAGTTTGGAGGTGATGAGGAAGTTCAGTCCCTGTTGACTGAACCTGAAACAAAAAGCTCCCTGTAAGCAAGAAGCTAGAACTTCATTATCTCTTTCGCTAGGTGCTCCACTGAGAACAGCAGTGCTGAAATCAGAGATGTGATAAAACTGCAGAAACAGGTTCTCTAGAAGTATTATTATGAGTGCTAGAAAATAATTTCTGCTGTAAATCAAGAAGATGGAAAGAGCCCTAAATTCTCTGAGGGAGGAGAATGAGTTATTTAAACAAAGTCCCTAACTCAGATCTAGAGGGGAGAGAGCAATCTACAGTGACAGAACCCCTAATCCTTGTTTTTAATTTGATTTACTACTTTCCTAACTTTGCCTGTAAACCCACTGAGACAAAAACTTCTTGCTCCATTTCATGCTGTTACTCTTCAGCACAAATAAGGTGAGCAGGATGTGAACATAAAATAACTGTTTTTCTGTGGAATAGATGTCATTTACATACATTGTATTTACATCCAGACCCAAATTCTTGTATATTCCCAGGTTCTCACTCAAAGGTAAAAATATACTCCATTATTGCTTAGTTGCTATGCACTTCAAAGAGAAAATAAATCAGAAAACTTTGATGAAAATAATTCCTTTTTTTTATTTATTTATTTGGTGTGTACAAAAGAATCAGCAAGGTGCTGCATATCTCCAAACCAGGTTTGCAGTCTATCAGCTCCCAGCAAGTCCAGCAGACAGAGCAGGTCCTGACCTCTTCCTAGGAAATGCTCTGTGTCATTCAGAATACTGACTGTAAGGAAAAGGCAAGCATTCAGCATCTCACTTGGTACCCCTTGGCAGTTTGCTGTAATTTCAATTTTTAATTTTAAGTTTTAAAGAAAATAAGCAGTGTTGATCTAATGAGGTTTTTAACCAGACAATATACAAGCCTTTCAGCACATTCCATTCAAGTCCTAGGTGACCCCAAAGCACATCAAACGATCACTGGTGTGTATAGAGACATTCATTCTGATTATTCTAGAACACTGTATTTCCTTAGTATATACAGTAGACACTATATCAAATTTTTTCTAAACATTTCTGTTCAAATAAACTTCTATTTACTTCAAGACCTGGGAGGTGATTTCTGTAGGAGATTCCCCCAAGCATAAGGTGTTAAACTCACTCTAGAAGAGAAAGCTAATCATGCTCCCAACACATTTTCATTTAACCTGCCCTCACTTTCTCAGCTGAAGTGAACCATATTAGAAACTTTGCCCTTATGGTTTCTTCTTTG
>VZTT01047465.1:26368-39588 GCA_013400855.1 Buphagus erythrorhynchus
ATAATAAAATTAAGAGCTTGTCATGAGATATCCTAGGCAAATTGAAGGTATGAATTAGCGAAAAACCCATCACTTCTCACTTAGCATTGCATGTATGGGTTTCTTCACCTGAGCTCTTTGCTTGTCACTTTTCTGCCATGACTTAGCATAAGCAATCAAAATGTTTTATCTATTTGGAACCTACTTTCAGAAATACTAATTTCCATATGGAAGATCAAAACATTTTTGACAGAATATGCCAAAAGGATTTCTTTCATGAGTTTGCTCTAGATTGCTCCTCCAGAGATCACAACCTTCAGCAGTACCATAGGCAGATGTAATTGATTTATTTGCATAATATTTGCATAGAATGCATTCATACCTGACTACAATGGTGCCTTCACCACCACTTTTGCAAAGGGGCTTTGTCTGTCTCCATGTGAAGATGAAACCCCTTCCTTCAGGGAGACACAGTTGCACAGAAAAGAGGGAATGTAGCTAAACTCTTCCGTCGAAAAATGACTGAAACACTTAACCCACATGCCTCACCCAGCACAGACATTCAGTTCAACTTTACTGCTCAGAGACAGAAAAAGGGGGCAGGGAGATACTGGGAAGAAAAAGATCTGCATTCCTGTCCATCATAGCAGCCTGACTAACATTTTATTTGTCTAGAGCCTGTTGTACAGAATTTTCACAGTATGAGGAAGACACTGTCTGTCTGAGTCCAGGTAACTCACGATATCCTCATTTTTCTAGGATACCTCATCAAAATTAAATGTAAATTAATTTAACTGTTAGGATGTCTGTTTGATACTATGTTTCTTTATAATATAAGAAATGAAAATGTTACATTTTCAACTTTATACACACTCTAGGATACATCTATCTTGTTCAAGCTGGGAAATTTTTTGGCTCAGGATGTGAGGGTGATGACTTTATCTCAGTATCAGTGACTGAATTGGTGGTTTGGGACTGATTAGTCTGAGCAACCCAATTGCAAATTTCAATGAAATAAGTGATTTGTGACTTAGGGAGAGAGAGCAATATCAATAATGCAAATTCCTACAGCAAAAAGTAACAGAGGCAGTGAATTTTTCCTAGACTTACCTTACTGGCCTATACAATGGCAGTAGAAACATGGACTGTCTACAGGTGACCACTGTATTTTAAGATAAACATCAAAGTAGCTATTAAGGCATGTGACATCACATTGAAGTGAAGTTCCTTACTCAGTCAGAATAACAAGTTTCAGACAATAAAAGTTGTGGTTTTGAGTGGGGCAAACTCACTTGCCCAAGGTATCCTTGAATGGGAGCATCCTTGAAAATGGGATTAAAATGGGAAAAAGGCCATGATAAGGCAGATGTTAATTAATTTTGTGTCCTCCTCAGAACATATTGCTTTTCTGCATTAGCATTGTAAGTGAGTAAACTCTTGAGGCAAACATCCTTGTTCCAGAGATTGTTTGTAAAGGCAGTAACTTTAGGGAGAAAAAAAAAATCTGAACAAATAGATATAGTAAGTGGAGTGGGAATGTGCAGTTCTAAGCCAAAGGTCAGCAAAGCTAAATACAAGGCAGGGTTCAGACCTCCAGTTGTACTTTACCTAAATTCATGTTATCATTCTGTAGTGATTTGTTTTTCTGGGAAATTAAAGTACAGTTGACCTCCTTCTCCTTCCCATGTTTAATTTTAAATTTAAAATTACAAAATGCAGCTGTCCAGTAGATAAAATTACACTGTAAAGGGTATTAGTTGACTCAAAGCTCACTGCCATGACTTGCACATCAGTTATTTTATTTATATTTGTATATCACACGTAATTTTTTCTATCTAGATGTTAAACAGTTAAATTATGTTTACAAATAAAATGTAATCTCTGATACTCAGACAATATGGACTGTAATTTTGATTTACAGAAGAGGGGGTTATGCACCAAGTCAAAAAAAACCCTTGAAGTCAAGTGATTTTGGGGTTCAGAGAATTGTGTGTCCATGCCTCTGTGGCTCGGTTTGTTTCTTTGTTTGTTTGTTTGTTTGTCTGATATGGAAAAGAAGACCCGTATAACTGCTTTACTCCTCATCATCCTCACTATTCACAATAACATTTCTTTTTGGTCAGCTTTCACTTTTTGACAGACAGACGGGATCTTTAGGAAATGAAGTTCCCATTTAATGCCTTTGACAGCTAAGCAAAGAATTGTAACCCTAGTATAGGGCCAGTTTTAGGGACAAAAGTAGGAAAACCAGCCATATGCATTTGGCAGCTCCAATGCAGCATAGGGTGAAGCACCACCAGCACTGTCTCTCACTCAACAGACATGCCAAGTGGGCAGGAGAGCTGTGAAAAAGGAGGTCCATGTGCCAGAAAAACAGAATTAAGGCAGCCCAGACTACTACAGTGATGATCTCAGGGGAGCTACGGTCTCAGGAAAAGCTGAGATGAGAGTAGAAAGGTTAAAAGGACATTATGCACTCTCTCTTCTGAAAACACTTCTTCATTCCTTCTTTTTTTACTAAAACATCCCTTTTGCTTTGCCATCCTTTTCTCTAACAAACTCTAACCACAGAGAAAGAGAGGAAATTTTTACATGTGTAAAAATCCCTTGAATTCACGGATTAAGAAGATGGGGAAAAGGATAATCGGGAAGTCATAAGAAATTGTTTCAAGGTGTTGCAGGAATAAAACTGTATCTATGTGGCCACAGACTTGTGGGAGGGAAGGAGAAAAGGTGAAGCATTTTGACACAGCAATCCAGAATATTAAACAGGTCCCATGCCAGTGCCAGAATAACAGAGTAGAGGGGAGGGCAGAGTAGGTTAGAAAACAGAGACAGCAACCTGTGCAACACAGTAGGAAAAATTTCAGGTTGCAGGGGAGACTTCCTCCTCTTGAGCAGGTATCTTGGAGTGGAGCACAACGGAGTGATCCACCTACAAGAACTATCATAAGAAATCTGGCAATCCTGCTGCAGATAAATTGCTGTTCATGCTATTTCCACTCACACTTGGGGCACATCCAGCAAGATGACACATGCTGAGAAAAAAGCTTAGACATAGTTGTTTGCCAGCCTAAGAAGCCAAAGAGAGTAGTTTTTTAGCATTATAAAGGGATTGCTTTGCTTTTCTTTGTCATCTCCTGAAGTAGCAATGATTTCAGAAGACCAAAACGTTTTTTGGTACCCTGAAGAGCTGAGGCACTGTCAGTGACTGCAGCAGCTGCATATTTCACCTATTCAATATTGGTGTACAAACAGAGCACGTGATTTAAGCAGGAGACTCACATGGGAGCAACAAAAGGAAAAATGTGTAGTGGCAATTTGGTCCTTCCGAGTGAAAAAGTCTGAGCTTGACTTCAGACACTCAGTTTCAGCATAGATTAATTTACTGCAATAATTCACCTTCTTAAAGATAAACGTGTGTCTGTATGTTTTGACACATTAAGTGCTTTTTAGCAAGACATTGCATTCTCAACCACCTCATTTACACTGGCTAAAATGACACATAATTTTAGTGAGACACAGCTTTAGTAAATGAAACACTAAACTGAAGCATAGTATGAATAAAACCTTCTGATGTTGATTTGTGCAGCAGTCACTCATCTTGCTAGTATCTTGTGGAATACCCCATGGGAAAATATGACAAAACCCAAATCACTGTGGGATATCTGTTTGCTGAAGTATTTGTCTGTCGAATGTTTCTGCAATACAGCTCCCCATGGTTCAAGTATTGCTTTCTTCTGGGGACATGATAAGGAGGAGTTAATGAAGAGTAAAGAAATGCTTGTCTTCTATATAGCCTGGTTTTCTTTGTGCTTTATTTCTTTCCAGTGTTTCTAAGGAGAAGGTTGATTTGGGGGCTTTTGGTTGTTTTGTTGGTTTTTTTTTGTTGCTGGCTGTTGTTGTAGGAGTCCTGAATGCTAGTCATTGTTATCAGCCACTTGGTTCAATTCCAGGAAGTTACACTGAGCAAGCCACTATAACATGTGAAATGGTGCAACAAGTGTATTTCACACTCCCCTTGAATCATATGGGCCAGTGTAAATTTAATTTTGCACTAACTTTACAGCACACTATTTGTATCTGAATCTTTAGGCTTATTGCATTATGAAAAATACAGAAAATTAGCCTATTTGAACTATCAGAATTAAGTGACTTTCAGCCATTCGGGCAGAATGAGGTAAGGCTGAGCCTTTGAAGAATGCTATGTAATATATGTCACATTATACTGGTTTCAGAAGTACTCAGGGCCTATTACCAGATGGGCAGGAAGCAGAGATCTCCAAGGTGTTTATTACCTGATGATGCAAGGCACTGTGACCTAACAGTTTCAACATAAGGAATAAAGAATTTAGTTCTCCTCTATCACTGATCACCTATCTGCATTGAAATAACTTTTGTTGGTTTTTTGTTTTGTTTTGTTTTTTGTTTTTTTTTTTTTACCTCAGTTTCCCCTAAAAAGTTGATCTCCTGTCAGTCTCAGTTGATAAAAACTGCAGTAAGCTTTTTCCCCCCATGCTCTGTTAATAAGGATCATTAGTGGTCCATCTGGTCTTGGAATCTCACAAATGCTTTTTGGCGCATTGAAAACTATTGTTTCTGGAGCCACTCAACCACTCAAATGATATTGCTGATAACCTACATGCAGCCAGGTGTGGCCTTCCCAGCACAGACCTATTTTGTCCACGCCAGCCCTGACTACTGTTGGCAGAAATGACCATGGAGAAGCTAGCAATAGCACCACCACCTCCTTCCCACAGGTCTATTAGGGGACCTTCAGGTATGGCCAGAGATCCTGATGTGCAGAAACAGTGATTTATCCTGCTTTGTAGCTCCTCTTTAACCTGGTTCTGCCTGAATTCAGCCTTCCCTCCATGTGGTACAGACATGAACTGAGGGTTGGCATGAATGTAGAGCATGAGCACCCCTGACTAGTCACACCAGCACCTGGAGCTCCTGAATTTCAATGGAGCAGGCATTGCAGGGTGTGGGAATCTACAGTATCTGACAAACTTGTTAGGCAGCGCTTGTTCTTTATCAGCATGCAACTGGGAATAGCTTCAGGGCTGAGACATATCCTGGGATGCTGTGGAAGACTGCTTTAAGCAGTGCTGTGGCATCATATGAGAGAAGGGAGACATTTGTAAAAATGTTTGGTAAAATTCTCCTCTCAAAAATGCAGAAAAACTTAAGTTAAATAGTGCAGCTTCTAAATCTCACATTCTTCCACAAAAGAGAGAGTGAAAACACAGCTGTGAAAAATCATGGGTTGTAGCAGCAACTTCTAAATTTAGCTTTGCACCTTTACATTGCAGGAGACAAGAGTAACACACTACAGGGTTCACACACTTCAATGCACTCCCTATTTCAAATGTCATGTTTGAACACCGCAGGCCTAATTGTTGGTTCAGTTGTCATAAACCAAGGGGAACGTTGACTGAAGGTCTCGTGGCAAAGCAGGATGGGGGCATTGTGTTTTGAGTTGCCTAGGGCATAAAGGACAAAGGCTTCCTTGTTTCAAGCAGACTAAACTCATCAAGCCCACATTGTTTCAAGTTGGGGTTTACCCTGGGATCAAAAATTCTTAGAATGACCAAAAGCACAAAAAGACAAGTGATTTACAACCCCGTGGGGAAAATTTACATTAAATGCAATAATAGACCAAGAAGCAAAACATCTTTATTTTTCTTCCATATTCATCTGTATGTGGTCATTGTTGCCATCTCTGCTTCATAAAGAGAGAGACTGAATTTTATCACTAGTTAGATTTTGTGTTCTGTGGGTTTGGGTCAAAGAGTTCGTTCTTTGTTTTTTTGTTTTTTCTTACTGAGTGAAAAGAAGAAAAAGCTGAAAGAATAGCATAACTACTTCCTTCATATCTCTTTTTTTTTTTTTTTTTTATTAAAGGAAAAAAAAGGTTCAAACACACGCTGAGCACTGGAAAATAGAAAGTGTTAATTCATAACTCTTTCTGCTGTAATTAAGTGGCAAATGCTCCAGATGGCTTAGTTTTCAAAATTAATAAATTACAGCTCTGCTGAACACTTTATTTCAAATTTTTCAAATTTCAAAATTTTCAAACATTTTATTCCAAAATGCTAGCCAAAACTTTTAAAAACTTCAGTTTTAAATGTTCCAAAACAGCGTAGGCTTTATGACATCAGCTCCATGGGCCAGAGATGCAGCGTGCTTTGTGCTCTGCATAGCAGTGTGCCACAGCTCACACAGCATCCAGGACCCAGTCCACACCCAGCAGCCCCTCTGCTGCAGATTCAGCACTTCTCCCCGTTAGGCATTCCCTCTTTGCATCAGTTTTCAGGGGTGGACTGAGGCTTTGGCAAGGAATGTCACCAGGGAGACATCTGGCCCTAACACACCAGTCAAAATGAGAGTCCTGCTGGTTGCTTGGGGAAAATATGCGCAGTACCACCAGCACCAGCATTACAGCAATTTGCCACAGCTGCTCGTGGAGGTCAACTGAGCTGAGTTTGCGTTTGTGCCCCGTCTGTGGCAGCCATCTGCTTGCTCTGGGAGGTAGTCTGCAGATACATTATCATGTGCTTGTCCTGCACACGCAGACCCGAGGGTTTGTGCCCTTGCATGCTTCTCTAGACCAAGTCAAAACCAGCCTTCAAGTTTAAAGTCCTTTATCAGCAGCTTAATGTCTGTCTGGAAAGGAAAATATTCCTCTGAATCTTTTGTGCAGCCTTTTCTTATAATGGCATGCACATGTGATAGTGCTGTTTAATGGATGATACATTATTTCATGTTTTCTTGCTGTTCCTGAGGACGAACTATTTTTACAAATAAACACTGCACTGAACTTAGAAGGCTTCATGCATTATAAATGCTTTTTTCATATCCTACACTATTTTTGCTTGATCATTTGTGTCAACCTTTGTTATGCAGCTCCAAACTTAAAACAACTCAAGCTGGAGACCACTGAAAACCATATTGCTTGTATTTTCCAATGTCTTTGCTAAAGGCATGACACTTAGGCTGGAAAACAAGTTCTTGCCCATAGTATGGTTTTGGGAAGGTTTCATGAATAAGATTAATTTTTAAGGCTATCAGCGATGCAAGTGAACACTGTAGCAACAAACTACTGAACCAGCATCTCATATAGAAAACCACTGAAAGGAGTGTGCTTGTTTTTCTGGGTCATAGAAGACACAGAGCATTATCATTGCTACCAGTTTTTTGAAAGTAATTCCTCCAAAGAGCTGGGACACAGCTGGTTGTTTGTATTCTCACATTCCTGAGTTGATAGTACTGAGTGATTGCAAATACCTTGTACGAAGAAAAAATCACGTTGTGGAATTGATTCTGGTCAGAGTCCAGGCTGTGCTCGCTGTCTCTTGGCAGAATCCCCTCCTGGCTGCTCACTCACAGCCAGGAGCAGAGCAGGGAAGATGCACAGCGTCTTTGCTTTGTGTCAGTGTCCAGAGGTCTCCTAAGGACACATAAGCAATCCAAATTTGTCCTTTCCTCGGCCTTCCAGTAGCTGAAAGTTGTTGTATGAGGTGGTGTGTAAGGCCAGCGTCACCTGAGAGTTTGATTGTGCAGATAGAGCTCCTCAGGTCTGGATTTATGGCTCCCACATATTGGTTCATCCATATGAAACTACTGTGGCACTGTCAATATTCTGGGTCACCATTTGTGATTTTTTTGTACCTTTTTGCATGTTGGTAAATTAAGTCTACTCACTATCAGACCAAGCTGGTTACAAGCAGCTTGGACGGAGCCTTCTGGTTTTATACCATATTTTCAAGTGCAGGTCAGTCACAGTCCTTTTACCATATTTTCTCTGAAGTTGCATTCATAAAAGAGCTTTGAATTTTTTCCACCACAACCCCAAACACCTGTTTCCACCTCTGAAAACAGGCTCATTGTAACTGATTCAAACCACAGATGAGAGCACAGGGAAAGGGATTGTTTGATTTACTGTAAGGCCACCATGAGATTTCTTTCAAGCTCTGATAAACAGACTTCTCAAAGATCTTAAAAAGCATCTCTAGGGCCAGGACCTCTGTTTACTCATTAGACTCTTAACCCACTTATGAAAGTCTTTACTTAAATGGAAACAACTCCTTTCTATTCCTTTCATGGTAAATTCCTTTTACCATGGCCCTTTGTGGTGGGCATCCTGCACAAGAAATGGTCTGTGTGCTCAGAACTGTGGAGCATTGCACATTCGTAGAAACTGCAAGACTATGGGAGCAGTGTAGGAGTAACTTGCAGACTCAGGGAGGAAATAACAATTTCTGGTTGACGTTAGAAACGCTGGGAGCTGAGAGTGGGAGCGGAAATGGAGAAGGCGGTTCTCTAAAGGATCCCCTTTTGAAGACGTCATCAATAAGGACTGCCGAAAGATGATCAGGGGTGTAGAGACTACCACAGTGAGAGCAGCAAGCAGCGCCAGGAAGCCCTCGTGCTGGGCTGGGAGTTTCAGCGGTGGTTCCTGGCAGCTGCGGTGGGAGATGTGGGAAGGGCAGGACGGAAGGGATGCTGTGCCCCCGCCCTGGCCAGCCTGCCCCGCAGCCCCGGGACAGCGGGAACGCGGCGGCAGCCTGCGAGGTCAGGAGCAGGAGCTGGCAGCCCGAGCAGCTGCGGGGAGCGGGCTGGGCGCTCCGAGCGCAGCCGGCGCAGCCCCGTGAGCGAGCGCAGCCGGCGGGGCCGGGCTCTCCGAGCGCAGCCGGCGGGGCTGGGCGCTCCGGGCGCAGCGCTGCCCCTGCCTCCGAGAGCCCTCACCTCCTGCGGGGCTCCAAACGTCCCTGCCTGGGACACCGCTGAAAAAAAATAAAAATAAACACCACCACCACCACCACCACACCAATCTCCTCCTTCAAGGCAAACCAGGAGCAGTCACAGTCGTTCCTAGACATACTGAACTATTAAAATGCTGTGGTGTAATGTGAAACATTCCAGCTAGAAACATCCATTTAAATATTCTATTGGGGAGCTGAGGTTCAGCTTAGGAAGATTAGTTTCTAGTTCAGGTCAAGCATGCAATAGTTTGTTTTGAAGTAGATCACTTTTATTGTTAGCTTTTTAATTCAAGAATATTTCTAGAATTTTTTTCTATGTCTTTTTCTCTCCTCTACAGTTCTCCAAAATACTGGATTACCACCTAAGGACTAAAATCTAAAATATTTACAGAAATCTAATACAAAGTACGCTAACTGTGGTGATATATAACAGAATTAAGCAATAATACATAGGATTCACATTTATGGGTCTTTCACAAGGTTGCTTTTTGTGAACAATGTCACCACATTGAATTCACCCTCTTGAGTGACATATCTTGCAGTCAACAAAGTTCCTCTGATGGCATTTTAACCATTGCAGATCTCTTTTGAGCCTCAGATCTCTAAATCTGTCACAGTTCACCCATCACTAGTGAAAAGGTAACTTAATCAACCCTCAGCTCTACAAACTTTGATAAAGCAAAATTACCAAAAATATAATCCAACATTTCAGTACACTTTAGGACTTAGAAAAATCTGGAAATCTGCTAACTAGAATGGAAAGTACATGTTTGTATCAGCCTGAATGACTGAGAAATTCAGTGATTTGTGTATTGTTCACTAATTTGATGGTTCTCAAAACAGTAAGTACCTTTTAAAAAATCTTGCCACAGCCCTGTGTGTGAGCACCCATCTCTTTCTCAGACTTAGTGTAGTCTGTCAAAAAAAATTATTACAAAAGTATTATTGTTTCTGAGCTATAAAAGTGAACAACCCAGGTGCTGTACTGTATTATTTTTATTACTTTTTAAAAAATCTATATTTTCATTTCCATGATATTCTACCTCAGTTAATGCTGTGACCTATCATCCACCTATTTCAACATTATATACTGATTATTAAACGTGGGACTAGTAACGACAGCTTTGAGACAAGCTGTTCAGGCAAGACTAGTTAATTTTTGGGTGTTCTGTCTCCACGGGCAATGTGCAGCCCTTTGGCAGGAATGGTGATCATCTGGCTCATCTCAGGTTAGCCTTGGGAAAAGGAGAAGCTGAATTCTCCTCTGATCTTCTGAGCAGTGAGGATGCTGCCCATGCCCAGGTCTAGTTAAAGAGTGAAGCAATGCCATCACTGTTTGCTCCCTGTGTTCAGCTGAGGTTTTGGTGACTCAGCCCCACTTTAAGGTCACCTAAGACCTGGAGGAGCATGACTAAGCCCTGCTGCTGCTCTGGGTGTTTTTTCTGTTTCTGTCTGGGTAGATGATAAGGACATATCAGTAGCAATATGTAGGGTACAATTGGGGTAATACAGCTGAATACAAGTTTAAGACCAGCAACTGAATCACACAGAATAAATTGTTAGAGAATTAATTTCCACTTAACCTCTTCCTTTTTTACTCTTTGCCATTCTTAATGCAGAGAGGAAAGAAAAAGTTGACATTCAGAAATGATCCATGATTTCTGAGGGAAAGATCTTTTGGTAAAAAAATCTGTGATCACATTCCAACCCACAAAACATTTGAATAAACATTGCAATATTTTAGCATTATTGAAAGCCCTTTGAAAGTAAAAATAAATAAAATAGTGCAATATGCCATTTTGATATTTTTAAAACAATACCATTTCTAAAACAAATACTGATGTATTAAATGTTGTTTGAAGGATATCAGCTTTACTGAAACGCCTGTTTCTGGGGCAACCCTGTTTGATTTACACTCTCTGAACAGATTTTCTCTGCAGAACTTTCACGCTATTACCTTCTATTGCACTATTCAGTCAAAACCTCTTCAGTACCTATTAGTCTCTTACCCTTTCTAAAGTGCTCTGTAGTAAGTCAAAGTAAATGGGTAGAGAGAAATGGCCTTTAATATTTTACTGAGCAAACCTGGTTATAACCAGCCTCCTGTCACGCAGCCTTGGTTCTTGAAGTGTGTTTCATTAATTCTTCAGTGTGTTGTGTGATATCCTTTCTGATCATCCTAGGATAAAGTTCATTTCCTTCACACTTTTTTGGAGCTCTTTGAGGTGGTTTTCATTTTTGTTTCCAGATGTACCAATAGTTTTGTGCTTCTAAGCCAAATATGGTTTAAATTTCCCTTCTATTCAGGAAATGAACAAAATAATCCATGGCTATACTCATGTAAAGCACATCATTTGTCTCCCAAGTGCTTGCAGTAGAGTCAGAAAAAGCAACTGAGCACTGGCTGTCCTTAACAATGAAACCTTCTATTTTCCAACCTAAGACCCATTACAGGGCTGGAGTCCATTCTGCAAAGCAACTTTAAAATGTTTTATCATTGTGTCAGGCATGTCAGTCTATTAAGTTAAAAGACAGCAGGGATATTTGAGGGAGATGCTTTAGTGCTTCCTGCTCCTCACACACCTTTGTTCCTGAAGCACAAAAACAAACATGATTTTGTCTCAAAGTTTAAAGATTTGTCTGGTCCCAAATCATACCAGCCTATCTCTGCACTCTCCAGACCACTGGTTGGACACGCAGCTCCTGCTGTCTGTGGCAAGGAAGTGTCAGGAGAAACATCCTTCGGCTGCAGTGGGAGGGAAGTCTCTGAGGAGGTTTAGGATGTGAGAGCCCAGCTGCCCTCAGCCCCCAGCATGAATCATCCTGCAGATGCTGCAGTCTCTCTAGCAGCAGACATTTGATGAGCTGCTTTCTAACCCAGTAACCTGGCAAACACTGTGTAACCTTTGTGAAACCCAGACAGTCTGGATCAGACCTGAACATTAGGCAAAACTTTTTATTTTTTTCCTTCACACATGTATATAAACACCTCATTCATAACTGGTTATTGTTCAGCTGAGCAGGGGGAACACTAATGTTTCTAAAATATGAGTAAGCTGATATCTTAGAGAAATATGTTCAAAGCTAGACATTGAATTACTCACACTGCGAGTCAATAAGCATAGTAGAAAATGCAGACACTGTTATATACTGTCAAGTAACTGCAATTATTTTTCCTGTCATTCCTTGAATGCACACATATACTCGCTGTTCAGCAACAAACTTGCTGTTTGGGGTTTGTATACTAGAAAAAGAGGTAAGAGATTTTTGTTTAAACAAAGAGTCAGAATAAATCCTTGAGTTTTGGTCCAATGGTCTGAAGCCAAAATCACTACAAATACATTGCTGCACATGCTTCAGATTGACATGAGAAACCATGTATAGGGAAAAAAAAATCCCTTCAAAGTCACCTATCTTTTGAAACAATAAAATCTAAACTACTGTGTTTGGCAGCACCAGAGCTGGAAATTTTTATTCTCATGGGTTGTATCATGACTCTGCCCAACACATTATCTTTGGACTCCTGGTTGTCTGGAATAAGTGGACATACTACTCTGAACTGACTCCAGACCTCACAGGTATCTTTTCCAGCACGTATGAGTTGCACCCAAGACATTTTGGTGCATTATTAATATGAGAGTGTCACTTGGGAAACAGCGGAGCACTTCAATTTCTTATTGACAAACAGCATCAACACCTTAAAAGACAGTAAATGAAGCAAGCAGTAACAAATATAAAAAATGTGCAGAAACCAGTATTGGGGTAGAAGTTGCTTATTGCTGCAGTTTGAAAGCCCTTCTTTTCATGGCTGCCTGGAATGGGGTGATTTGAGAAGTGCTTGGAAGCAGCTGGAGAGTCCATGATTCAAAGCAGTTCAACATATTTCTGTTCCTAATTTAATTCTGGAAAAAAAATGAAGAAGTAAAGAATGGGTAGGAGTTCAGGATGTAATCTCTAACAGCCAAAACTACTCTAAAAACCAGCAAACATTTAAAGAGATGGGATGTTCTTCTCTTGACATTAATAGGCATCAGACAGACAGCCAAAACTAAACTTCTTGTAAGAGTAAAATTTTATGATCCAAGAAATAGAGATAACGAGCTAATAAAAATTTCTAGCTTCATATGATATACAAATTACTATACTATGTTGTATGGTGTTACAAGAGAAGAGCTTTCCATGTGGTTCACTTTATAACATGTTGGCAATACCCTGATCCTCTAGCTTTCCACTTGTACCTCGTTCTCACTTTACTGGAACACAGAGTGGGCTCAGATGCCAGATGGTCAAGATGCCCCCAGTGCCCCCTCCACACACAAGAGCATTTTCTAGTCCTTTTCCCAACACCTTTTCATGAGATTAGGTCTTATTCTGCTCCCAGCTTATGGACCAAGCTGCATAATCAGCTTCTCTTAAAATGAACTTTATTTAACCACTGTAGTTCTCAGACTAAGTAATAGATAAGCCTTCACA
>VZTT01047467.1:5378-42963 GCA_013400855.1 Buphagus erythrorhynchus
TTTTTTTTTTTTTTTTTTTTTTTTTTTTTCTTCTTAGTCCTCCTTTTACTAGTCCTCCCTAGTACTTTGAGATCTACTACCCCAGTACAGTCCCTACTCTGAACAAAATGACCACTGTGAGCATACCCCTTTCTTTTACCTTGTCTGGGCATTTTGCTGGAGTATAGGATAGGGAAGTTGTAGCATGTCCTGATTCTGTAACTCTTGAATGCCTTGCTAGAGCAAATGGCCAAGCAGAGCTTGGCAGCAGGCTAGGAGTCTGGACAGGATTTAAATAGAAAAATGGGAGGTTAATGACTGAGAAAGAGGCAGAGCAGGAAAGACTGGGCTGCATCAGGCTATGCATTTAGTGCAGAACAGGTATTTATGTAATTTATAATTATGTCCTTTCAGCTCAATAAAAATTATATCAAGATCAGACACAAAAAGCCCTAAAACAGACAACAAAATGAGACTCAGCAGAGATGCTCTGCTAAATAAGGACTTTCTTGTAGCTATTCACTCCTGCTAAAACTGGATACACAATTCTTGTAAAGGATCTATAGGTGCAGTGTGAAGCCTATGTGAAAACAGGGCTGGGCTGAGAAACGTCATTATGGCCTGACAAAACACAGGTGTACCAAATGCTGGCTGGCTTTTAGGTGTTTTGATGGCTTGTGTCACACCAGAAGTCCAGGTTTTCTTCTAGCTTTAGCCAAATAACTTCCTTTGAAGTAGAAGGGATATTGATAGGGCTGTGTTTCAGTAAATAGTCTATATATCTGTACTTACCTTTTGGGAAAGTCTAGAGAACTGCAATTAATTCTTTTGCACATTCACTTTCTTAACCCTGAAGAGTTAATAGATAAAATCATTTTATAGCATGTTTTTCCTGAAAGGCTGCTACTACTACTTGTTTTAAAGCATATACTGAGAGAATATACTTTTTAAATGTAAAATTTGTAAAATGCGCACTTATTTCAGCATTTTTTTATATAAATGCCAAAATGCATTTCTTAAATTTTTCTCAGATTTTTAATCAGAAACTTTTCAGATCAAAATTTATATAGAATTAATTACCTGCAAAAATNTCATGAGGTAAAAGACCCTCTGATAAGTTTAGGCTCTAGTGGAAAGAGCACCACCAACAAGGATACAGAAAAGCATGCACCTTTTTCAATTATGTTTAAATGCTCAGATATTCCTTACCTCTCCAAAATGCTTTAAAAATGGTCTGGGTATTGCAATAGTCATTGGCTGTTAAACAACATTATTGATTAGTTTTAAGAAATTGCTATTTAGTATAATATCAGTTACTTTAAAAAAAAAAAAAAGAAAAAAGCATAGAAATATATCCAGTCACACCAGAGTGCAAGGTTTAATTCCATTAACCATCACTGAGAGCATATTGTGTCAAAGGCTGTATCACCACATAGCTACAGAACTCGTTTTCATCAGCACTGGTGGCTGGAGGCAGAAGGGGGAGAGAGAGAGAGGGTCTGGGAATTAGAATGCCTCATCTGCTCAGGTCATTCGGTGCCCTGCAAGTTTAATCGGGTTGTCTTCATCCTCCATTACATTCATTAGGTCCTGTTAGGTTAGTGCTCAATGTTGATCTGTATCTTGGGCAAGACAATTGTTGCTGATTAACTGTAATTACCAGTAATGGTCCCAACCTGCTTTCAAGCAGACTGCTGCTGTCATCTTGTCCAGGCCCTTGCTCTGTGATGAGCAGTCCAAATCTGCCAACTGTTTGCTTACTTGCTGTTTGAACCAACAAGTTGCTTCTTGTGTGGGCTCATCCCTCCACGCCTGTATCTGCCATCTGTAAACATGCCAACTCCACTTGAGCTATGCAAAAATGTATAGGTAAGGAAAACAGGAACGACTGGTATGGGAAGGGAGAGACAGTAGAAGCAAAGAATTAAAAATTAAATACAAAACAGGACAACTGAGGATTTAAAAGGCTATAAAGCTCAATAATAACAAAGAAATAAAGTATTTTGTGATTTGCAGTCTAAAGTAATAAATTAAAAACTAGGACCCAATCTCAAACTCTGTCCTTGTGTGAATAATCTTCATTTGAGTCTTCTCTCCTATGTTCTTTCCATCAGATTATTTTGGGAATAGCTGTCCTTAGGATCAGAGGATCAGATCTTCTGTATTGCAAATACTGCTTAAGGCAATTTTAAGTTGTGAATAGTTTTCTGGTTAGCCTTGTGAAAGCCTCTATATGCTTGCACTTCAAAAAGATTATAAATAATCATGAGTTGAGTCAGAATTTATAGATAATTGTGATGTGAATGCCAAGGTCATGTAAAAGTTTATGTTCCCGATTCATAGTTACAAATAAGGCTTGCTAAATTTCCAACAAACTATAAGTACAAATAATTTGGGAAATGAAACTGAACCCATTATTTATGCCTCTTTCTGCAGGCATCAAAATAATTATCTTAAAAATGACAACAAAAAGCATTGCCACAATTTGGGCACAAGAGCAGTGTGTGATGCTACCCCAGGCAGTCAGCATAATGGGTATACTTCCAAAACTCTGAGCATGTATCCATGCTCACAACATCCAGATTTCAAGTGTGCACCTAATAGTGCATTTGTGAGGCAAATTCAGTAATTGTACCTAGAGGGTAGAGTCCCACAGAGACTCCCTGTGGCTAAAACTCTCGTGGGTCTATAGACAAGCCTGTAATTGCACCTTCTGGTGCAATTCTCACAACAACATGAGCAATGTGGATGGCATAAGCATGAGCTCCCCTAGCCTAAGCTGTAAGAAGCTAACGTGGTCACATAACCCCCAGGCAGAATCTGGCTCTTGCCTGGCCAGCCTGCAATGGGAAGGCACAGCGTGTGTTCACTGGTGTGTGTGTGTGTGTGTGTGTACCTGGCTGTGCTGACATAGCCAAGAACCAGGGATACTGGAATCTGATAGAGACTCTAGTAACACCATTTGTGTGTACTTCCAGATTTTGCTCCAGACTGTGGATTTAGTGTGATAGTTAAAAATTTAAGGCAAGAGATTTATGAGGAGGAAGGATACAATAAAGAAGTCCCAATATTTACGTATTTACTCAATGTGTATCTCAAAAAGTCCCCTTGACAATAAAAGAAAGCCACTAAGGTTGCAAAGTCAAAGTCTTAATTGTTGTATCTATTTGTCCAGCATTAATTGCATTAGGAGTGGATCTTACTCAAAGCACTGAATAAAGCAAGGAAAATTAATATTTTCAAGTAATGAAACTATGTAGTAGCTGGGGTTTTTATATATATGTATAATTATTTTCTAACATATTCAGCATTTACTATGCTACATTTAAAGAAAAGAAAAAATTCTTTCTGCTGCTTTAGCAGGTCTTACTATGGGTACAATTTTATTGAAGTTTCTAAGCCACCCAATGTTATTGATACCAGAATGCATTCAGAAGAATTGCCATTTTTAAGGACAAACTGTGTGCCTACCATTGCATGTTTCTTCTTTATGTGGTAAGATGTTATGGCAATCAATGCTGCTTTACAGCTGCTTTATGTCTCTGCAAGAGATTGGTATCTTTCAGTGCAGCAAAATATAAGAAAAAGTTTGGTTTTAAATAAACATCTGCAAAAAATTGTTTTTCTCTAGTACATACAGTGGCTGTAAAAGGGATTTGACAAATTGGAATAGCACCAATTATCTGTTCAGTCCTGAGATGAGCTAGACAGCTATTTTCCATGTAGTTTTCCTTGAAGCATGTGCATCTCAAATTTCATCATAAAAGAATCTTTTCTATCACAGTAAAGCACCTTCAATGTATGATACACATGACGCTTATCTACATTTATGTACACTAGTCATACTTGTATAAACAAATACACCCTGCATAAATGTGTGTGTTCCACTTCTGGGAGTATTTATAGTCCTAATGCATATGTACTTTCCAAATTTGCACATTTATATACTTAAATATTTTTACATGACATGTATGTATTTTATAGATGCAGACAAAATATATTACATGCTCTGTGCAGTGTAATTTTTCTGTGAGATGCTTTAAGTCCTCATGGAAGTGAATATTTGGGCTTTAAAATTAAGTTACTTTCTAGGCAATAAATAATAAAATTATTTAGCATAAAGAAATTTAATAGACACAATATATAGTAAATATATGCACATTGTGACTGCCAAATTGCATTTCACTGAGACCATTGAGACTAGCCAATTATTTTTTAAACACTGGCAATAGCTTTAAAGAGGATTTTTTAATATACATTATCTATATATATAGGTGTGCATATACATATATAAAGGAATGTGAATTTATAGAGAGATATATATTAGAGATTTTTTTTTTTTAATCCTGAAATCACTAACTCTCTGCCGTTTTTGGAAGGAAATGGAGCCCACTGGCCAGGAAATCACATCCCAGAAAGATCACGTTCTTGTGACAATTCATCATGGAAAAAGCCGTGTCTTTCAATTGAGATGTAAAGCTGTGGTCTTGCAGTTTGTGGTCAATGAAGATGCTTGGGGATTTTTTTGCTATCTCTTGCAAGAAAATCATTATTAGCCCCTGAAGTCTTGGTTGCATTCCAATTTTAATAACTATATTTTGCCTACATAATTCCCACTGTAGCTTCAGGTGGATTGTGGAATTTTCTTCACTTCCTGTCATAAACTATTCTGCGGTGTTGCTGTGTGCTGTGTAACAGCTGCTGTGCTCCTCTGCTACTGTTCAGTGCTTCTCCCCAAACTTCTGACCCTCTTTATTTAATCTTACATCATCTTTTGCTGAGTTTGTACCAGTATTTCAAACAGTACATATTACAAACCATTACCAAATGGGGGTTGATATTAAAGCTTAATGTACTATTTTCCAGTCACATCTTTTAGATCTGCTTTACACTCTATGCATGGTCTATTAAGGACTTTAAAAAAAATCATTAAAAGCAAATACAGATTTTGCGGGCCCCCATCTGCTCAGGGAGTCTCATCTATTAATTAGTGATAAATGGGAATTAAACAGAAATTAAATGCGCTGCAGACAGACTGAACCCATGAAGTGTCATTAGGACTCTTCTTGAACATGTAACATGTAACTCGCAGAAGAAGCTGAGGGACCAGGGCAAAAGGAGGGTGTTAGTTGATTTTAATTTTTTCCCCCAACCCACCTAACAAAATAATAATATTTTTACTGGAATTTTGGTCAAAAGATATTTAGGATGTTTGCTCTTTTCTGTTCTAGTTTTAGGGATCGTGTTGGGAAAAAAATATGCTTATTATTTACACTTTTTCTCCAATCATTTATTTCTTGATTAACTTGAGGTTTTTATAAATTGTTGCTGGTTTTTCATCTGAACTTCTCAATTCATACATGTTCTTGCTTTTATTTAATAGCCCGAGCAGTGTCTTTTTTCTGTTTAGGATTGATTGACAGTGGAATATTCTGGCTAAGGGCTAGAGTCAAACCACAGACCGAGACACTGTACAGACTGTACATCCTCAGAGTCTGCCAGCAGACAGTTCCTTGCAAAATATTACCAAGCCTAACTATGAATTCTGGAATAACACTTTCTTGGCTACTTGTAAAGACAATGTGGAGTAAGTAAGTTTACATTTCTTGCCAGAAAAGCATAATCCGATGCTCGCGTTGATACATGAAAAACCTTTGCAATGATTATTTGTCGTCAGTTGTTGTGCATGTAAGAACAGTGTGCTTTCATTCATCAGCATACTCTGCGTTTCTACATCCTCTGGCCTTCATTACTCCCAGTTTGATGAAGCAGGGAAATCGCAGCACCTTCCAGCAGTGTGCATTCCTCACTGTGGCAGTGAGTGGGTGCTGCTTTCTGGGCAGCAGCTTAGAGCCCTTTGCTTGCATGGTAGCTCACCAGTTGTAGTGCTTGCAACAAATGTTTGTTTGCAGGACAGTTTTATGTAAAGGTTATTTCACTTTAATTATCTTCCTACCTTTTTTAAGCAGAGCAGAGATGGAAAACTGTGGACTGGTAACTATTTGTGCTAGTCATGTTGCTTTACGTCATATTAAATCTGCAAAATGAACTTAACCAAACTACACGCAAACAAACTGAACTACTTGGGAAGAATTCTCATTTGCTCATTATCATCATCATGATCATCCCAAAATAAATATTATTGAGACTGGCTTTTAGCTATCATTTTGAAAGACTTCATTGCTGCTGTTTGATATTGCAAATAAGTTGCAAGAAAATAATTTGTCATGTAAAGAAAAGTTTTTGGGTTTTTTGTAGAAAACAAGATACCTGTGAAAAATATATGGTCCCACTTTGCACTCAACCCTACTGCTAGTGCAGTCAGTGGAGAAAATCCCATCCTCTTCCCTGGCAGCAGGTGATACTTAAATATGCATCTCCGTCTGAAATGGTAGACTTGACGTTATTTCTATCAGTTTTACTGTGGTGATTTTGTCTCTAGTCTGCGTCTCACTGTGGTTAGGGGGATGTAATTTTTTGTATTAATCCTGTTATTACCCTGCGTACCCCGGCGTAGAGCAGCTGCGGGCGGTGCGGAAGCCGCGTAGGCCAGCGCTACGATCTCCAGCCGGGACCTGAGCCCCGGGATGTGCCTGCTCCCGGTGCCCGCTGCCCGCCATTCCGCAAGCGGGTGCTGCCATCTCGTGCCTGGGCGGGGAATGCGCCGAGCCGGGAATGCGCCAGGCCGGCGGCCGGCAATCGCCGCCGAGCCCCGGCTGTGCGCGGTTCCTGGGCAGCGGCCGATGCTCCCGGTTCCCTCCCGCCCCGCATTTGTCCCGCGGCCGCCCGGGCCTCTCTGGCAGCGGGGCCGCCTCCCCGAGGGACTCGGGCCGGGAAGGCGGCGCCGCGCCCGGGGTCCCTCACGGGAAGCGCTCGCTCCCCCCTCACGGGGCTCCGGGAGCGCACCCGGCAGGGGGAAAGGCTCTCCCTCTGTGCGAGGTTCTGCTGATACGGTTTTGTTTTGGCAGCGTAGCCTTGGTTTATCTGTGCGTTGCATTGACTCGCTGTGAGATGCTTTTAAAAAGCTTCTCGTGGTGTGCTACCAGCCTGACACTCGGGTATTTTTAATAACAAAATCGGCTTTAAAAACCTGGCATAGATAGATGCTTTGTAATTTGCTTTTTAGTGCAGAGAAGTGCGGATTTGGTTTTAATTCTATTTAGAAATTTTGCTGCAGTTTTCCCAAGCTAAATCCTGAACCAGGATGGTCCCAGCAATGACAACCATAAACTCAGCATAACCAAACAAAAAAGAGAAATGTTTTCCTCTTAGTCAGAGTGAATGACATAAACAAAGGAAAATGAGAACTGAAGAACTTCAGCATTAGTTATTTATCTATGCCTTCAGAATGTGATTCCTAAGAAATAAGTATATCATGCCAGTTTTTCACGTAGATAGTTGACATCACACTGTCTCTTGATGAAGCTGCACGCATGCTTAACGTGAAAGTGCTGCATCTTAACTTTGCTCTAAGGCTTTTGCCTGGCTAAGTGCCTCTGGTCACCATGGGCCAGCTCTAAAAGAAGAAAAGAATTTTCTCAGGTCTGTGCAGCACCAGCAAACGTCTCTTAATATCCTGCTCACCTGAATCTCCAATGAGAAGAGAATGAACAATTCTACACTTTGTATTTAAAGCAAAGAAACATTCTTCCCATCCTAAATGCTGAAGTACATTTTCTCCCTTTTGTGCAGCTGGATTTTGGATCTGGGAAATGTGTGATACTTTGAATAATTTGTAGCATGGCTTTTTGAGGCTTGAGAAGTCAGTTTTGGGAGGCTTGATTTAAGTATTCTTCATTGAAATCTAATGTGGGATGCTTTTGTGAAATTTCAGGAATAATACTCTGATCTTATTTTGACCTCTCCTCTTTCTTTTTCAGCACAGATGCTGCAGAGCTGATAGGCAAAAAAATCTAGTGGAAGGAGAAAGAAGATGATTTTGGAGAAGAGGCATCACCTGTGGTAAGTGAGGAGCAATGTTGGGGGAAGGATGAAGTGAGTCAGCATGACACAGTTGTGTCCACTTGGAAACCACAGCAAGATCTTCCCACTGCACTGTGTGAGCCTCTTTAAAGCAAAATCCAGACAGAGTCTGTTTCTCTATAAATCTTTCCCTCCTTTCCATTACTAGTTGGGTATTGTTGGCTTTAAGCCATCTGATTTTACTATGATTTATTAACTGCTATGCATTATATATGAGATTCAGGTTTACTGAAGAGTTACCCTTATGGTCAATGTTGCATACAAATCAGCTACTGTTAGAGAGGTTTATTGCATCTTTATATGCAGCTAGGAGTTCTGTTAGGCAGTGTTAGAATTTTTGATTTGTAGCACAATACATTAAAAAAAATCCTTATCTGAATTTCACATGGTATATGTATTGCACAGAGTTCATCGTATAGTGCCGTTTGGATTATGATCATTCTTTAAAACCTGCATACTCGGGGGTGGGAAGATGGGATGGGACAGACTGACATTTCACAAAATCCCTAATTAGCACATAAAGTTACAAAAATTGCTGTTTGGTACCAAAAGAGAAAATATACTATTGTTTGGAAATATGACTTGCAAAAGTATCTGTGATTTACATGCTAATATGGCACATTTGAGAGATGCTGCTGCCTGAAGAAATTGCACTGTTATTAACTGCTCACTGAGATTCTTTCTAACATGACTTGGTGGAAGCCCTGCAGAAGAGTTTGGCCTTTGGTCATGCCTTGTTGGTGATTATTCCAAGGATGACCACTGTCTCTGTTTCAACACCAAGTATTGCTTTATGGCTTTTTTGCTTTTTCATTTTCTGCATGCAGATTAGATGTAATCTAAGGATGAGTAACTAAATCTGAGGGCGGCAGGCGGGGATAATAAAAAGTTTAATTTTAAACTCACTATAAAATAATTTTAAAATGCAAGCATTTTATAACAGTTTGGGAATTTAGTGCAAAGGGTTGGGGGAAGGGGAGGAAGAAGAAAGAGCTTATGCCTTTTCGAATTAAATAGTACAGCAAGTTGCAGAGGCAGAAATTACTGTAGGGATGCCAAAAGGACACTGTCAGGATAAAAGATAGAATAGAGAGTTTTACCACGCTTGAAATTTTGCAGTTATATTCAAACCATACAGTGCAACCTTTTTCAGACTGATAAGTGTTATGAAGTTTTAGTGAAAAAAAGAATTATTGGTAGGTAAAAGCATTTTGTACTACACCGAAGTTAAGCATATATTCCTGATATTATTTCCTTCTGACAGATACTCCCAACAAACTACATAAATATTTATAAACATGATCTTTTTATGTAAGTTTTCCTTATATTACACTCTTATTTTAAATTCATTTAGTAGTGGAAAAAATTGAAAGAATTAGTGACTTAAATTAAGTTTCTGCCAAATTATATTTCAAATGTAGATGCTATTCCTAGAAGGTAGTTTATAGAGAGCCATGTTATGAGAATATGAATGACAGGAAAAAGATTCTTACTTCTCAGGATATGAATTTGGTATCGTATTATGTGTTCCAGATACAAATAGCCTGAAAGCTTCAGGCA
This sequence comes from Buphagus erythrorhynchus, assembly GCA_013400855.1. Taxonomy (NCBI): domain Eukaryota; kingdom Metazoa; phylum Chordata; class Aves; order Passeriformes; family Sturnidae; genus Buphagus; species Buphagus erythrorhynchus. Next base: position 14,901 of record VZTT01047467.1, read on the forward strand.
ACATAGAACTGACTCTCCTAACACTATTTACTTATGGTTATATTGTCTCATTTTGTTTTGTTTTGTTTTTCCAAAAGAATGAACTAGGTTGTTGGAAGAGAAAACTTTTTGGGGGTTCTGCAGCAATGATATTCAATTAAAGATATTTAACCAAGCAGAGATTTACCGGGAAAGATTTCAGATAACCTTTTAAAACTTCTTTTGAGTTGTTTCATTTAAGGGATTTTGTATAATACAAGCTTCTGCATTTGAAGTATATTTGAACATATAAACGCTGTTTTCAGAAGCCTGTCTTGTTTTTTACACAGATTAAATGGAAGATATCTTTTTAAAAAACCGAACAACAAAACAGATTGAGTTTGTCTAAAGGCAGGGCTAATTTTGAAATACATTTTGCTCCTCTTTCATTGACACTTGTAACTGGCCCAAAGTCCTCTATCCTTGGTGAAGCAGATACTGTTCTGTAGAAAAAAGCCTAATTAAACTGAGTGTTTAGAAACACTCACTTTAGAGAATTTAGAGAATTCAAGAATTTAGAGAGTTCAAGCAAACAAAACAAAGCATTGGTTTTCAGATCTGGTCTCGATAACATGCTCCACAGGTTCTTTTCCTGATTTTTTTTGGAAGAGTGTTTTATGAGAACCGTGGTCATATGAGAAGACAGAAATGAGGCAATCTTTAATAGCAGCAAATATTCTCATTGTATGTCATTGTTTCTGTTTCTTCTTCATATGTTCTTTAAAATAATACTCTCATAAGGGAAAGTTGGTGCAGAGAAATCAGATAAATAAAAGTGAAACTTTTAATAGATGACAATGTTACTAGCTACTGAATTGATACATCTTGATGAAATCATAGCACTGAGCCAATATTTTGACTGACTTTTTCTGCTTCCTGTGTGAGTGACACAGCAAAAATTTCATGGCTTCTTACATTGGTGTTTCAAACACTCCTTGTCGAAGTTAGTGGAAACACAGCATCCCCTTATGCCCTTGCCATCTGAGTATAAAAGGCAAAGCAACTCACCAGTTTATCTCTAATCTGCTTGCAGTCCTCATCCACTCATTTGTATGTTTTCCTCCTTTATCAGTGCCAAATAGTAAAAAATGATCCCCACTGACATAGAGTAAGAAGGACATTTTGAGGGCAGCACTAACATCACAAGAAACCTCCTGCCTGTGCTAAGAGGGTTGAAATAGATGTCTGTGTTTCCTGAATGCATTTTACAGTTATTATTGTGTTATTGACTAGCAGGACAAAAAATGGAATGCATGGGTAAATGTTGTGATATTGATATTTATATGATTATAATCATGCTGAGTATAAAATTTTCAGCTCAGAACATAATTGTGAAGTGTTCCAAGATAATCTGAAGTCATGTACTTTTTTAAGGCAAATATATTGACATCTGATATGGTGATCTTGTGCCATGTTGTCATGAGAGAGGTTACTACGTAGCAACAATTCAGTATCATCCTTTGGACTTCTGTGATAGACCACTTAACTATCTCAGCTTTTCCAGTGATCATCTCATTTATCTAGGATTATTGCAGTGAATTTACTGTTTGGTTTTCTTCCAGAACTGAAATGTCAAGTCCAGTGTCATGTATGCAGTAGCTTTATGCTGTGAGAGCTCAACAGATCCACCAAAAGCTGCTAGTAGTTGATCTTTGGATAGAGCTAGAAATAAATAAATCCTCTTTAGCAGATCAATATTCATCCCATTTAATGCTTGATGTGAAACTTGTGGATTTGAAGTAGTAATGCTGATGTACAGCTAATCGTTGAAATGGGCATTAGGGCTTTTATAGCATGGCAACATATTGTCAGACAGGAAGGAGGAAAGTGTTGAGTGCATCCTAAGGTGGGAGAAAAACACTGTAACAATATTTAATTTAATGCATGCTCATAAGCCACACAATGGCCTACATTGCAATGATTTTCTAGGCTGGAGATGAATATTATACATCCAGTGTTTATTCCTGGAGTTTATGTAGTTAAGCAGATGATTCCCCCTTCAGTGGATCTTTCAGAGTCTAAATATAATCACCCAGTCATATTTGAAGACTTAATTTTCCGCTTTAGTACTCTCCACTCAACTAGTGGCTTATCTATCCATCTATATATGTACATGGAATGTGTGCTTCCCATGGCACAGAATATACAAGTAATAAAGTATCTAGCAATGAATTTGTGTACACATTTGTGTAGGTGTGTATTACCTGCTCATTCCATTTCTGTCTAGAATTTGTATTGTACATATTCTGGAGAAACAGAAGGAGAATTTCCAGAGAAAATATAAGACATCAGTAAAAAAAAATTCGGGGACAGTTTAAGAGCATATTTGGAAAGGTTTTGTGGGTTGGCTTCATTTTTGTTGGGTTTTTTTTAAGACGTGGTTTAAGGAGTTTTTTTCTTCCCCTTTAGTCTGCCTTAGTAATTAAATACTTGAGGCCATCATCTTCTTTCTTGAAATTAATAAATAAAAGCCTTGTTAAGTGAATAATTGTATTAAACCAGATACTGGCAAACATAAAGAAAGTTGAATGTTGAATTTTCTTCTGTGCCAAAACTGTGCTCTGATCTTTATTGTCATACGTGTCACTGTAAATAGCTTTCTTATATTTTGCCACAGTGAGGTCTGGCATTCAGTTTCAGCTGCAAAGTTTCCAGATGCTGTGCTGGCCAGTATATACCTTGGTGGATCATTCCTATAAGATGATACAAGCAAAATGAGCCTCCTTGGCAGACCTCAGTCCTTTGGCAATTGTAGGAAATAGCCCATTCCTTTTTCATCAGACAAAAAAACTTCCGCAGCATTGAGAAGTCTCATCTTTAAAGGTGAAGCAAAAAATGCCATTGTTTCATTCTCCCCTTACACTAGAGATTCTGGTATAAAATACGTTTATGAATATTATGTAAAATAAAAGAATATGTGTGTATCACAATTATTTGCCACTATCATTAGTTGTTCTGCCAAGGAGTATTTTAATCTTAAACCTGTAAGAAATATACAGAGCGATACATGCTGATGCAATGTGTAGTGAACTTCCACCCCTCTGAATACAACTTAAGGGGCAGTAAGGGCTGTTACCTTCCTTTAAAATAGCAAATCTATATTCCTTTGAAGAAGTCTTTCCTGTGTCCAAGTTTTTGTAAAACTATGTGGGAAACAGTGGGGAGGATTAAATTTATCTACAGAACAGTAAATCACTGGGAAGGAAAGAAATGCCTAATTATATTTCATACCATGGGAGGGAGATGGTTTGGAGGACATAGGTAGTGACAGAGTGGGAACTTTCTGGGTTACTCTTTCAGTGAAGGTTAAGTAGTCTGGTTAAGCAGTCTTCTAATCCTGCTTCAGTGCCCATGATGAAAAGTGGTATGGACAATAGGTGTTTCTTGTGTTGTGAGGAAGGAATACTGATACGATTTTCTCATATTCACCAGCATGGTTTTTTCTGCTGCCTTCTTGCATTACTTGCAGTGCTATTGCTTATTCTTTATTATTAAGAAAATGTAATCAAAATAAAAGCCATTCTATCTAGAAGTTTACTTCTGTAAGCTTAAAAAACTTCAGAACATGGCAAGAATAATTGTTTTACCCTCCTACCATGAAAAACAAAAAAGGTCAGGAAAATGTGCGTCTGCTTTTTTCCCAAAAAACAATGAGTGAAGATCTATGCTACTCTGGGAGCTAAATAGAATATTCTCCCCGTTTAGGAAGCAGAAGTGTGTCTTGGCACTATTAAACACAGACCAGAACAAACACACACACAGTCAAATGAAAAAAAAAATACCCAAAACAAACAAAAAACCCAACCTCATCAATAACAACAAAACCCACAGACAAACATAAACCAAAAACTCCTTTTTTGTCAACATACCATATATTGATATAAAGGGAGAATTTACAACTTATTGTGTGTGGAAATCTAAGGTCTGGTCAACTCCTTACTGTCATGGTCTCTTTTTCTAAGTGGGAAAAGGAAGCATGCTAATAGTAGAAGTTCTGCTGGAAAGCTAGCATTGACGTTACATTGACATTAGTGACTTCTGAGGCACTGAGGAGTTTTCTTAATTGCTTTTACTGTGGAGTGGGAAGATAGCTATGCTGTGACAAGGCTGGCCTGATCAGTGTGCGTGGGTAGATCATAAATTCAGAGGGAGAGACCTTCTGGCCTCTCCATCATAGGAGGGTGCTTCGCAGGAGAGCTCACCAAGTGACAGTCGTTTGATCACATCTATGTAAGGTCTACTTACCTAAACACAGCGTGTGACCTATATAGGTCTGTTGAATGCTTTGAAGACTTTTGCATTTGTCATTTATATTTGCATAACAGTCTGAAGTTAAAATAGAGGCCAAGATAGAAGCATGGGTTCACACAACCTTCCTTACTCTGCTGCCCATATATACAGATGATCTCAATCAGTTGAAATTTGCAAACATGAGGTTTTCTACTGTGTGTAAGAGGTGGTCAGTCTGGTCCTAGATTTTGATCTGTTGTTAACTATTTTCTTAGTAAATGTGGTTCTCACATCTATTGGTCACTACTATTGTGTTCAAATACTGAGAAAAATCATATTTTTAAAATAATGATAATTTTAACTAAGAGATAAAAAATAGCTTTTTGGTTTATTTTCTGGATTTCTAAATCAGCTCTTGCTCATATGGAAAAAATAATCAGGTCCTTAGCCTTGCCACAGTGAAGTTGTTTTAACTCTGGTGAGGCAAACCCTGCCGTTTCTTCCCAATGCTGTGCAGAGATTGAGGCTTCCCACTACTAACAATTCAAATCTGATCCTAAAAAAAACCTTGACACCATGTGATGAAGCCAAGGAATAACTAGGATTCTGCACTGTTCATTTTTGGGGGGGAGTTTAAGCATTCTTTGAAGTTCGACCTACATAGCAAATGTTTTGGTGGTTTTTTTTAATGGCTGTTTGCCAAATTTTTGAGTTTTTTTCATTCTGCTTTCAGAACACATAGACAGGTTGAGACAGGAAGTGCAGCCTGAAAGGCTTCACCAGATCCAGAGGGATTAGTTGCAGCAAAAGGCTGCTCTGTGATCCTGAGTTACTTTCTTAGTAGTATGGCAGAAAAAGAAAACACACACATTCTTGTATGTGTCTAGATCTTCATACAAAGCAAATCCAGCAGACAGATGGAAAATTAAATCACCCTGATAAGGCATTTAGGAACATTCTTGTCAATATAAATGCTGATGGTGGTGTCCTTTCCTTTTGGTCTTTAAAAACAAGGTGATTTTTATGAAACAAAGTCAAGTTTCTATTTAACCGTAGTTTCCAATGACGGCACAGCAATTATGTTTTTCTACTCTGGCTTTTGGGAAAGCTTTATATTTAAAGGGGAAATTAATACTTTTTGCTTAAGGTAGAAGTTCAAAGGTAAGTTTTCACATAATTGAAGATGTGTTGAAAATGGATAGAACATATATCTCCTTCTTTTTCTTTTCTTTTTATTTTGTTTTATTTTCTTTGGTGGCCAGTGAAAGAAATTTGTTGAAAGTGCAAAGACCTTAAACTTTTATGCCTAGGTACTTAAGTGTAAAAAGGAAATCCTGATCCTCTCTTTACATTAACACCTGGTGTTTTTTAGTGTTTTGTACCTCTCTACAATGAATGTAGAGAAGTCCTTGGAGTTTACTTTTAGATAATTTTCTATATGCATTAAAGAGTGAAAAAGATTCTAGGTTTGTGTTCTTGAAAGCAAATGTTTCCTACCCACTTTATCTAAAATTTTAATAAAAATAGCAATTTTTAGAAGGCTTTTTAGATGGCCAGCAAAACACCCTTAAACAGAAATAAGGAGAAAGCTTTGGTTATTTTGGGGGATGGGGAGCGCTACTGATGTGCTGCTCTTGTTTTTTCATTACTAAAAAAATAGAGGAGTATTTGTTGCATTTTGTCAGTGTGAAATAAGCTTCTTTGTACTCTGCAAGTTGTGGAGGTATGAAGGAAACATCCAGAGAGGTTTCACAATTAACACTGATTGTAAAAACTTTGTTTCCTGCATCAAGTTTCTCAAATGTCACTCCTAGTAAAACCTGTAAAAATAAGACATGATTTGAAATCTATGTGAGATCATGTAGAATATTGGCTAACTGGCTTTTTTGTTGAAGTTCTTTAACTACCATCGGCATAGACAAGTGGTTTTATTTCTTTTGTTTTCACAGTCCAAATAAGACATCTGCTATGTAAATACTTGTATATAAATATATTTGTCTCAAATAATGATCTTGTATTCAGAGGTCTAATATATTGAGGCCAACAGACTAAGCTGGCACAGACGAGCAGGGAAGATAATTTGCGATACACTGGAAGAATGTCGAAAGCCTCTTTCTCCTCTTCCTCCTCCGCAAAAGGAAAGTGGTGTTTCGGTTTGGTTTGTTTTGTTGGGGTTTTTTCCGCTTTTAGAGGTCTGAAAACAAAAGAAACAGCAGAGGTCGCCCCTGCATGGCGTAACTCGCAGGGCTGGAGGAGCGTGGCGGCAGCGCTGGCAGAGGGTGACGCACCTTGGCCGCCCCGTCCGGAGCCTCCCGCCCCACATGCGCCGGGCGGTGCTGCTGTGCCGGACACGCGGCAGCATCACCGCGGCTCGGGGCTCTTGCGCATCACTGGGCCATTTGTTTACTTAGCCTTCGAAATAAATTTGGAATTACGACAGAGCTGCCCGGGGAGGTGGTGGAGTCACCGACCCTGGAGATGTTTAAGGAAAGACTGGATGTAGCACTTGGTGCCGTGATCTGATTGACAAGGTGGTGTTTCAGTCATAGGTTGGACTCGGTGATCTCAGAGGTCTTTTCCAATCTCTGAGATTGATTCTGTGACTTGATTGTGTTGTATACTAAGTAAGCATTTTTCACGGATACATATTATATATTTTTATAGGTAATGTGCTAAGAAAATATTACCCTATGTATATCAATACATAAAATCCTGTCTTTTAGATATCTGTCTTCTGTCAGCATCATTTGCAGAGTTATTGAATATCTTCCACCAGCGTTATGTTGTACAGGATACTCACCTTTGGTTGCACTTGTTGCTTCACCTTTGGCTGATTTTTGTAAGCACCTGATTGAACATGACAGACATTGCTAATGCAAACCTGAGAGGTAGATCTGGCATGAAAATGTCCCAGAGTGTCAGTCTTTAAAGATATGTTGGAACAGCCTTAATTTTTTTAATGCTAGTTCATAAGAAAAAGCACAGTATGCTGTTCAAAAGACCATGATACACTTGAAACTGGTCAGTTACTGGTTGATGAAGCTTTTCTATTGCAGAATGACTCATCAGTCTGTATACTAATCGGAATGTATTTATTTTGAGATGATTCATAATACATGTTCTATTTTTCACCTGAAAACAGCAAGTTTCCTAGATAGGGTCCCATATGTTTAAAACAGAAACAGAATCCAAATGTGCCAACAAATAATACAGGACTATTAGTTTGGTCTTTGCCTTTCCTCCTTGTAAAATTTTTGAAAGGATTTGACTTAATTTTGCTGTAGAGGAAATTGTTAAAGTATGAAAAATTTTCTAAGATGGGAATACTACTGCTTCTCCCATGAAGATAATGATAATGATAATTAATGATAATGGAAGATCATATGCAACCAGCCACCAGTATTGCCTTTCTGTTAATCAGACTGAAAAACATGGGGGTCTCAAAGGCCATAAAAGAGTTAGGTTCCAGAGTATGATGAGATTCCGACACTTATACCTGCATTTAGTACCTGTTAGGACAGAAATATCAGAGAATTTTTTTGTGTGTATACAGGTGAGCTTGTTATTTATGCAGAGGACTATGTCTGTGCAGATCAGCCTCCAGGCTGTTCCCTGCAGGCAGGTGCATTCCTCCACCAAGCTCCACAAGTCTTACTACGTCTTTCCATTTAACAATTTTCATTGCTGTGTGAGCACAGGATTTGCCAGGATCAGAGGTTACTAGCACACTGCCTTTACTGCTATTTCACTATGGCCTGAGTGAGCCAGTCTTGAAATCTGTCTTTTATTTCTCTTTGGTGTTATTGTTGGTGGGAGATTTATTTCTATCCTGTTCCTGCTGTCGTTATTTTATATAGGCTCTTGTTAGTCTTTTGTGTTTTTTGCTTTCAGCCTCAGGTCAATTTAAGTCCTGTGACTCTAAATCCTCCTTGCTTCAAATGTAAGATTGTTCCCCTCTACATCTGTCCTAAAACTGTAATTGCATCAGAGAAATTGTGTAATAATGTAACAAGCATCAGTTGGAGACAGATCTGTTCAATGTCCTTATTTTTCTTTTAATGTCACTAGCTTAATTTGGTGGTTTTCTAATCCCTTCTACCTCGTTTCCCTCTGATGGATTTAGTTGTAGAAATTTATTGTTAGAGTCCAAAATTGTCTGCTCATCTTTACTTTTCCATTAGTCATTTGTCTGGTTTTGCTTCAAAATTTGCCTGTTGATTGATATAAGGCATCTCATCTCATTAATCTTTGTAAGTCATAATTTGTGCATTTTATTGAGTAATACAAGGTATCTAAGGAATGCTGATTCCCAAATTTAGCTGATAGTCCATTCTTGAGTCTTACTTAATGCAAGGGCCTATTCCTTCAGCAGATCTGGGAATTAACCTGTCTGAACTTGTTGCTGTGCTGTATCAGCACCCAGCAGGTCACAGTAGCATCCCTCTCTACCCTGTAATGAGGCAGTCACTCTCTGTATATCCCTATACCACACAGTCACATCTCCTATAGAGATCTAAAGAAATAGCTTTCTGTATTTTGTATAATACTATCTGATCCAATTCTAGCTCAGGTGTCCTACAGCCATACTACATCTAATGTACTATACTTCTCTCTTTCGTTGAAAGCGTCATCAGCTGGGAGCAAACCCACACAAAGATCTTTGTGTTGATTTTGCATGTTTGTAAGATGATAGGGATTTGTGCATGTGCTTAGCTTTTGGGATATGAGTAGTTCCACTGAAGCCAGTGTAACTCTTCATGTGTTTGACTTTAAGCATGTTTGAAAGATCAGATCCCTGGTGGCCAATTCTGTTCCTGATGAACAAGCAGAAACAAAATACAGCCTTCATGTCAGAGCTGCAGGACTAGTTAAATGCATACTTTTTTCACTAAAGTTGGTGAACTTTATAGCTTGGAGTGATTTTTTTTGAAAAGTACCTTTTATGTAGACCAGATTTATGAGTAGGTTTAAATATTAAGTTAATTTACACAACAATTGCAGACTTATTGGTGGAAATATTAAATAAAGTTACAAGTTCTGAAACTTCTCAGCTATATGATTTAATTTCTGAAGCATTGGCAATCAACTCACTTCTGTCTATGGAAGCACTGAGGAGAACAAAAAATTTTAAAAACTTGTGGATTGACATAATGCATTTTCATGTCTCATAAGAGAGAAGTTAACCAAATTGGTTTTCAGGTATGTATTTCCTTACAGTTAATTCCTTTTTATTTGGTAAATTTCTACTATGCTTTAGATGTACTTTATGGTGCTCAATGCTTTTATTTCCTGGTGGGTTTTTGGGGGTTTTTTGGGGGGGTTTTTTGTGGGTTTTTTTGTTTGTTTGTTTTTTGTTTTTTTTTTTTGTTTGTTTTTTTTCCCCTAATAGCCACTTCACTCTCTGTGTGAATGTGGCAGCTGTGAGTGATTAATTTATTCTATGAACCTTCTGGCAAAACGCTTCTGGTTTATCACAAAAAGTGTATATGAAGATCTGCAAAGAGATGCATCTGTTCAAAAGAACCTGAATGGAGGTTGTAGTGAGGTGGAGGTCATCTCTTCTCCCAAGGAAAAAGCAGCAGGACAAGAGGAAATGGCCTCGAGTTGTGCCATTAGCTGTGGGCATTTAGATTGGATATTAGGAAAAATTTATTCACAGAAAAGGTTGTCAAGCATTGGAGCAGGCTGCCTGGGGAATTGGTGGTGTGGCCATCCCTGAAAATTTTCAAAAGACTTTTAGATACGGTGCTTGGAAACATGGCTTAGTGATGGACTTGGCAGCTCTTTGTTAATTATTGAACTCACTGATCTTGGAGGTATTTTCCAACCTTAGTGATCTATGATTCTATGAATAGGTTATTTACAAAACTTGTCTATTTCAACAACAATGGCATAGCTTTCTTAAGGCACAGACATCAGAATATCAATTATGCAAGTTTGCACTGGAAGCATATGAACTTGATATGTCATCTTAAAGAGTTAGATTTTTTTCTTTTTTAAATTTCTTAAAAATTCGAAGTGCATGTAAGCCATAATGTTTTTGTGCGAATGTTTTTGCTATTTGATGGCATATCGGTGCAACTCTATGCACAATGTACCATGTAACAACTCCAATGTTAATATTTTTCTGATCATCTGCCATACAGAGAATGCAGTGATGGTGACTCAATAAATACACCTCATCATGTTATACTATTTTCATTTTCTTACTGGTAAGCTTTACAATTTGCACATCTGTCTCATCTGAATGTAAAGAACAAGTGTATAAAATGCCAGTGTCCTACCTCAAGGTTAAGATGGAAATGAGTTGTTCCAGCTACTGACCTGTTGGTTGTATGTCTCATTTCATGTCTTGTCTTGCTAGCTTTGTATTAATATGTGTATAAATTATGTATATGTAAATGTATTCATAGTTATTCCTTGAGGATAACAAAACAATTACTTGTATTAGTATTTCTGACATGTATGCACTGGGAATGTGGAAAGTTCTGTTTCATACTGCAACACTGGAAGTTTTCTCAAAAATTGTAGTCAGCAAAAATGTGACTTGAAGTGTTTTCCTCTATAAAGAATGAATATGTGGGGATCCATATTTCTTGCAAAGCATATTCCACAGTCAAAATACCAAGTTCATAAGTAAACCAGTATTTTATTTTTCTAATTGTTGGTTTTAAGGGTTCAGTTGCTTTCCTGTCCTGTAATATCTCTAGTAGCAATGATTCACCAAGGCAAACTGTCTTTGCCTGAATCCATGCAACCTTCATTTTTTTCTGCATCCAACCTATAAAATCCATTTCTCTGCTCCAAGGGCTGAAAAATGAGCTATAAAATACTAGAAATAAAGGCATGATTTTCTCAATACCCACCAGCTCTATAGTGTTCAGGAAATATTAAGTGATGCATCGGAAGAACTCCTGGGGCAAGAGTTCTGATCACAGTGTTGCACAAGAAGCCCATATAAGGTTGTTTTAACTCATATTTACTCACCTTTTCTCCATCTCTGTCACAATTCCAGAAACAACAAAATTGCAACCAACCCAAGCCTGTTTTGTTGTGTGCAGTTTTGGTCACCACAATATAAGAAAGATATTAAAGTATTAGAGGGCATCCAAAGGAGGGTAGTGAAGGTGGTGAAGAGCCTTGAGGGGAGGCTGTGTGAGGAGTAGCTGAGGTCACTTGGTCTGTTTAGCCTGGAGGAGACTGAGGGGAGGCTTCATTGCTGTCTATAACCTCCCTCATCAGGGAAAGAGGAGGGACAGGCATTGATCTCTTCTCTGTGGTTACCAGTGGCAAGACCTGAGGGAATGACCTGAAGCTGTGAAAGGGAGGTTTAGGCTGGATATTAGAAAAAGGTTTTTCACCCACAGGGTGGTTGGGGACTGGAACAGGCTCCCTAGGGAAGAGGTCACAGCACCAAGGCTGAGAGATTTCAAGAAGCATTTGTAGAATGCACTCGGGCACATGGTGTGACTCTTGGAGTTGTCTTGTGTGGGGAGGATAGGTGGACTCAATGATCCTTGTGGGTCCCTTCCAGCTCAGCATATTCTGTGATTCTGTACTGAATACACGCTTTGAAGGCAAGGCAAAATGAACCCACATGAGCTGGTTTCATGGAACTTAAAACCAGCACAGTTCTGAGAAGATATTTTTGACCTAGGTGAGTGTGTAAAAATATTTGGGTACTCCGAAATGAAAGTTTCAAAGTGCTGCCATTTGTTTTGGGTACATTTTGTATGCTGTACTACCTTTTCCCACAAACAAAAATCCCATTTAATTTTTTTTTCCCACTAGTTTAGCTCTACCATGGAAAACATTCTATTTAAGAAATGTACTGATTATAATTTATCGACCTGATACTAAATTTTATCAAGGTAAACTACCCCTAAAAAAACTAAGAAATAGTACTTAATCATTTAAGCTGAAGGGTTTTCCATTACTACATTTGTGACTGAAAGTCCAATGTGGCGTATTACTGAAAGTCTGGATTTCTACATCTTGTCTACTACATCAGGAAACATTATGATCGGAATCTTAGGTGTGAAAATATGAAGCTTCAGAAAAACCAACCCCCCCCCCACAAAACATTAGAGGGGGTCTTATATGTCTATTTTGCATTATAGCTACTTTTATTTGGTTTGAGTTTTTCACTAGAAAAAAATGCTATTCATATACACTTTGTAACCACTGTAAAATACATACCATGGTTTGCAAGTGCTTATATTTTTCCTCTTGGATCTAAGATCTCATAAGAACTTTTCCCAGGCTTTCTTGGCAAATGGTTACTTGAGGCCCAGTGTATCAAGGGGTATATTGACAGCCCGAGAGCTAAGGCCAGTAAGCTGTGAAATTCTCAGAGCCCCTTGATTTTATTTTGATTGCAAAAGATCTGTCCTCATGCCTGCTGCAGTGCAAACTGGATCAGTGTACATGTTGTTTCTCTCCATTTCTTGTGTAAACATAAACTACTTAATTCATTCAAAGATGCTTCGTAGAGTTACGAAAACCTCCCTGTTCTGTATCTAGACAGAGCAACAAAATTCCTGGTTTATTCCAGATTTCAAGATTGTTTAACTCTTATTTGAAGTGATTTGCCATTTGACTCAGTGTCATTTTCTAGGACAAGGTCAGCTAGATGACTTTGCAAGCTGCTATAAATTGCTTCGATTCTAATACTATTTTTATTGCTTTGCATAATCTCTTCAATATTGGAGGGAAAAAATGAAAATACCAGGTTGTAACTCTTATTTGTGCCTTTCATTCTTTCTTACCAGATACTCTAATGGAAGCCACAATTCTTCAGATACTGATATTAAGCTGGGATGTAATAAAAAACCAAAAAGATATTATTAATTTTCCCATTGGTCTATCTTATGCATACTTTTTCTGTATATTTTTATTCCATATTTCCCTTTCCTTCTCTGAATCACAGATGGTGTACCATTAACAGTAGTGCTTCTGTAAATCACTGCAGCTCAGCAGATCTATTCTTGGTGTCAAAGCATTCTTCCTAATAGGCCGAATTTTAGTTTAATTCCATCATCATATATTTCCAAGTGATTTACTGTCTGGATTGAATGTACATGAAGCTCAGTTTAATTCTGTAGAGCCTGATTAGGAAGAGAGGTTAGCAAGTGTGATACTGATCTCTAAGAAGGGCTGGATGGACAATCTGGGAAACTACAGGTGTGTCAGATTGACGTCCGTTCTGGGGAAGGAACAGGTCGTCTTGAGAGCCATCACGTGGCACGTGCAGGACTGCCAGGGGATTAAGCCCGGGCCATATAGATTCATAAAAGACAGGGCTTGCTTGACCAGCCAGATCTGCTTCTGTGGCAAGGTGCTAGTTGGTTGGTGGATGAGGGAAAGTCTGTGGATGAGTCCACCTGGACAGTAGTAAAGGCTTTGAAAGTTTCCCACAGCATTTTCCTGAAGAAACTGGCTGCTCATGGCTTGGATGCCTGCACTGTTCACTGGGTAAAAAAGTGGCAGAGTGGGTGGACCCAGAGTTGGTGAATGGAGCTAAATCTGGATGGTGGCCAGTCACTGTTGTGGCTCCCCAGGGCTTGGTGTTGGAGCCAGTTGTGTTTAATATCTTTATTGATCATCTGGATGAGGCGATCAAGTGCACCCTTACTGAGTTCGCACATGGCGCTAAGTTGGTTGGGAGTGTTGACCTGTTGAAGGGTAGGAAGGGTCAGCAGAGGGATCTGGACAGGCTGGATCCGTGGGCCATGGATGCAGCCTTATGAGGCTCAGTATGGCAAGGTACCTTAGGTTTGCTTAGGTGCTTTTGGAGTGCTGGCTGCTATGGTAGTACTCAGTAACAGACCAGTCCTCCCACATGGGGCAGCTTTTTGGACAGAATAGCAAGGTGTCTGTCAACCAGAATCTACATTTGCTTTGCCTTTTTGTAAAGGTATGCTTTATAAATGAAACACCCCTCTCTGAGATGAGCTTATTCTGGTTTAGGAATATACTACTCCTTTGAGGGTGGGTTTGTTCCCATTAAAATTTGATTATGGCCCTAATCCCTCCCTGTCAGATTACATGCTCTCACTCAAATCCTTTAAGGCTTTATTTTACAAACTACATCTGCAGACTTGCAGTTGTCCTCTTTTACAAAAGTAAAAATATGAGTTTAGAGAAAAGGGAAGTTGCCTTTTTTTCCCCCCTTTTTCCTAAGAAGTGATTAAAAAGTCTAGAATAGAAGGTGAACTTCATCCAGTAGAGTGATGAAGTGCCTGCCCTGCTTTGGGTTTCACATCGATGCTGCTAATGACAGCAAATTGATTGATCTTTCCAAGCATGGACACTTAGAAAAATAAAATATGTCTCATTTTGGTGTAATCCACTAGGAAAGTCAGTCATACAAGAAAAATTTCTGTCCAGAAGATCTGTAGACAGAAAACACCTGTGAACAAGCTTTCTAAACTCTTTAATTAATTCTTTTATTATTTAAATCATTATATTTAATGGAATTACCACCTCATTTGTATTCCCAGAATGAGTGATGTTTATTGCTGCCCTCAATCTCTGTGAAGAAAAATAATCCTGTTTTAAATCAAACACTTGTTTATACGATCTAATAGAAAACACCAGGCTCTGTATCAAATTCAAATGGAAAACAGATATATTAAATTGACAGTTAGAATAAATTTTTAAAGCTATAAATGCTTATTGAAATATATGTTTATATACATATGTGTGTGTACATATATAATTCCCTCTTTTTTGAGGCTTGGTGGAGAGGGCAGGAAAAGAACATTCTTTAGAGTACATCACCAAAGGGATGCAGTGTAATTGCTTCAGTGTAATTGCTTAAAACAATCTGTTAAGAGAGTATGGAAGCAGAAACTAGGCACATATGGAGTTCAAATTTAAGAGGTTGAAGGTCTAATTTCAGAGTCGGAGAGTTTTAATTTTTTTAAGTAGATCAAAATGTGTTTTGCAAAATTTTTCAACTTACAAAGAATGTGGTAAGCCCAATGTGCTTGTGGAAAAATACTGCATTGAACTGCTGCAAGTAATTCCATTTTGGAAAAGAAACATCTCACAAGGCTTCATAGCAGTCAGACAGACATTCTTTATTGTAGATGACCCAAAACTTGCAATGGATGAACTTGTAAGTCTTCATTTCCACACCCACCTTTTCTTCATGAACACAGTCTTAAAAACACATCTCAAATCCTTTACACGCATCTAAACGTAACTATCAAATTAATCCAGTCCTGAAGCACTGATATGTCCTTTCCCCTCCTGTGTCAGGTTCCAGCTCAGTCTTCTAGCATCAGCAGGTTTCATTTCACTGTATACTACCTGTGCAATGTAGTTTGATCACCTTTAAAAAAGCTGGGGCATTCTATAAATTTCTTCCACTCCTCCAAAAATTTAGATAGCTTCTCTTTTATTTGCCATGCCTAGAATTTTTTCTGTTCTTTTCAGAGCACATCTGACATTATGCAGCAGGTTGACTAAAGGTTTTAAAACCTGTTTCTTCCAACATAGTACACAACTCAGGTGACAGAGGGTGTGTGAATACTGCCTCTAATTTCTAAGCCCCCACAATGCAGGACGTAGGAATCCTGGAAAGGTGAAGCTTCCTGATGTAGGACTTTTCACTAGGAGAGCTACCCAGCAGCATCTGAGCCTTAGAGGTGGTTCTGCACCCATCTTTACTCAGCCATAAATCTAGCTAGTTCTGCTGCAGTGCCTATAAAGGTTCAGCTATTGATTTTCACCCACTGCCACCCATATGGATTTACAGAGCATGGGTGGTCATCTGTTATATATATCATCAAAACCATATTTCCCCGATGCTGATTTTCATTGTTTAGTCTTTTTCTGGGTCATTATGAGCTGCAATGCAGGCTCTTGTGTTAAGAAACCTAGAATTATGTTCTAAATTTCATGTCCTTCTTAATGTTTAAAATTTTGGAAGGCAGGGGATTATGCACAGTGTAAGTGAGCATTAATGTAAGTATCTGTAGTGATTTACAAAATGCGTATTGGAGAATATGGTTCACCCTAAATTATTGATTATATATCTGGACAATGTAGATATTTTAGCAGTACATGAAGAGAGATTGTGCAGTGGGAGTTATGTAATAGTTTCTAAAATCCCTGAATTTCCATCTTTTCAGGGGACCATTACATTTTTAGAAATGCATCTGCATATCAAGTGCTAATCATGGGTCCATGCACACTGAAATAATCAAGAAGAATTAGAGACATTTTAGAATACTGTCTTCTTAACTACATATTGAGCACAGGTTTTTTTTTTTCCCCTCAGGATGGCCTAGTGAAAAAGTAGTGACACACTCTCCTGAATTGGAAAAGAACAGAGACACCCCTGCACAAACAGACCTGTCAGCAGCTTCCTGGTTTGTCCAGGGTCTTTTTCTCCTGTTTCTAGGTGGAGTTCAGCTCAGATACTTAAGTGGGCACTTTGAGGAAACCTTGAACATTTTGGCCGCATGCTCAGTACTTACTGGTACTGAAATCTGAATCATTAGTCCTAAATCCAAATGCTGCATACTGCTCTTGTAATGTATCTTTTATAAGGAAATGAAGGCATGTAAAGTGATGTGCCCAAGGATGCAGACAGGGTCACGAAGGAAGTGCAGGAGACTGATTCCTGACCCCTCATGTTAAAACACAAGTAGCAGACAATGAATTACAAACACATGAGCCACTGCACAATATCCTTTTAGATTGATATTTAAAATAATGCAAAAGAGAAATTCCAGTCTTTCCTGTCTGCTGATTATACTCCCTCACTTCCTCCAAATCCTAGCACTGTCTTCTTGTTGATTTTATTTCAGTGTATACTATCTATTTCTCTAACCTGATCTTCTTTCTTGCTTAGCTTTATTTCATCTGCATTAGCTTCAGTGTACTACATCCTGTTACAGCTTTCTCACTGCTTTCCTTCACGATTTTAGTTATGCTGGGATGTCAATGACCCTTTGGCATATTTAAAAATTTTACATTTGAGGAATAGGTAAATAAGGAGTGAGGAGGAGGGGAGGTGAGACCATCACAGCACCAGCCTGTCAGAGTTCAAGAAATGTTTGGACAGTGCTCAGGCACGTGGTGTGATTCTTGGGTTTTTTCTGTGTTGAAACTGAACTGAACTTTGATGATCCTTGTGGATCCCTTCCAACTCAGGATATTCCAAAATTCTATTATTCTAATACCAGGAACTTGAATATCTTCTAAAATTTCTTATTGTATAACATTATAAACCAGCTAACAGATTATTGTCACCTTGGACTTTGTTTCCCTGCCTCCTTGATCTACACCATGCTGTTATCTTCAATTGAGATTAGCCCTCTATATTTGTTCCAGGTTTAGGCTCCCAGTGCATTTAATAGTAATTAATAAATAACGCTAGTCACTCGTAACTAATGCTAATTAAGCATAGTAGTAATGTCATGACTACATGCAGATGGATAAGGAATACAGAGTTTGTGAACTTCTCTTGATTTTTAGCCTGGCTCTTATCCCCAGTTGGAAGCAGGCAGAAGAAGACACTCTCAACACAAATCCAGATGTGCACAGACAGAACATCTGTTTCAAGTACACATAACATCCAGGCCCTTATTTAAGGGCAGTTGACCACTCAAGATTTCTGTCTGTGGCTTATGTTTTATTAGTTCTCCTTCTATAGATTTTGCAGGCAGCAAGCCTCTTCCAAGAAGAGAATTTTTACACAGAAGGGAAATCATCCACAGAAAATAAAAAACATGGAGAAATTTGTGAAAGTAAGGGAGGTCTTTCCATAGTTGAACCAGTAAAAGCCAGCATGACTTAGAGTTGGAGCTTCTTTTTAGGAGAAGTGTCTCGCATGATGTGTTAGTCCTAGTCTGTGTTGTACTTGAGCCTAATGACACCTTTTGAAAAATTTTATGGAATAAAAGGGAATTTCTGTCTGTCAGAAGCTCAACCATATTATCTCTATAGATAAAGTTATTATTTAAAAGCAGTAGTATTAAACAAACTGGGTGGAAGTTGAGAACCAAGATCAATAATAATTTTCTGAAGTTATATATCTGGAAATGATTGATCCCATTACACTATTGTTGCAAAAATCACTGAATGGTTTTTATTAATGGCACCAGCTTGTGTAAAGTTCAGCTGGCTGATTCATGTTCAACTCCTGCACTGTCATAAAGTCACTACCCTTGCCCTCATATCAACAATTCTGCTATCGGAGCATACCTGTCACTTAATAGTGCCAGTTACACTATTTGCTATAGTTGTTATTTTAATTTTTATTACACCTTTATCTGTTACACTAGAAAACAGAGGCATATTGCTACTCAGGAGGAGTTTCTTTATGAGTCATGTTGATAAAAAGGTGCACACATAACTGCAGGTGTAGAGAAGTTGTTATCCTCCTTGGCTGGGCCATAACATTAAAAGAAAAAAAAAAAAAAAAGAAAAAGCAAAAACCCCGCCCATCAAATAAGTAAGTCTAGCTTTGAAAAGTTGCTAAAGCCGTGGATTTAGTTATATTATGTAGTGTTGTAATTTCAAGAAAACCATAAATGTTCCCAATATATTCAGATTTTTTTTCCCCTGCTAACATATTATAGAAAAACTTTCAAAATAATCTCTCAGGAAAGGAAACAGATATTGGTAATTATTGGGCCAGCTCATGAATGTGATGATATATGAACACAGAACTTTGAAATATTGACAGGATATTATAACTTAACTTCTGTTTACATTATTCAATTCAAAACATGGGAAAACTGTGGGAAAAAAATAAAGATGGATTCGTGTTTCACCTGTCATATTTTTAACATGTTGACACTAAATGAGGTAATTCTAAATTACTACGTATATTGAATTTGTAGTTATGTAGCTCTATTTTAGCTATTGTCTGTATCTATTAGGTATATTTTATATTTGGTTTTCAACAAGGTGAAAATTATAGAAATTATTTTCTTAAACTAAGGTTTGTACTTTATTTTGAGTTGTGCCTATTACATTTTCTTCATCAGTGTTCAGAAAAATATAGTATTCACATAATTAGTATGCTGCAGAGTACAAAAGAATATCTGTCTTTTAAAGATCACAGGTTCTGCTTCTCAAAGACAAGTTGAACGAGAAAGACAAAGATTAATCCTAATGTTTCCATTGTTAAACTTCACTTTTTAGATTATGCAACTTTAGCAATAGAGTACTCGGCACTGCCTATTTCATATCCAGAAATTATATAAACTCTTGTTTTAGCAAATAGGAGTTTAAAATAAAAAACCTCTAGGATCTTTCATTGTTTTGAAATCTGAAAGGCTCAATAGTCCTTTAAACCTGTTAACACTAACAGAGACCATTGTCACTAAATCAAATTTATCTTTGTAGAAACACCATGTTGCAGAGTTCCTCATGGATAAGAAATGCTATTTAGTGAACCAGCCTTACCGCAGGTGTAGCTGCAGTGCCCTAGTACTCCTATCGGTGATCAATTTAGCTATTATCTTGAAAATTATTAATGTTCATGAAACAGTGAGTTGAACACTTCCCAGCTCCTTGCTTCAATAGTTTTTCTTTATCATTTCTGTAGACTGTTGGTTTGTTTAACATTTAAGGTTATGTTAGGTCAATTCTTAATACAATAGCGTATTTAGCAAGAGTAGATGAGGATTAATTAGTAATGTTTGCAGAAGACTTTGAAAATATGAAGTGCTATAGGGACATAAATGAATGTCTTCTTTTCTCTGGTCTATGAATAGGTGATGCCTGCCAAATGCTATTCTCATGCTTGAAAAGCATTAGCTTTTCATGGATCTTACCATTAGTAAATTCTGAAAATTAAAGTTAAATGGTTTTAATCATAACCTTTCTGAGATTATTTTTAAGTGGCCTCCAAAAATTTTCATATAGGTAGTTGGTTTACAGCAAGCTACACATGTGAAATTCATAAGGCGGCTCAAAAAGCCAGTGGAAATACGGTAAGGAGTCCTGAAATAAATATTTGTGAATCCACTGGATTTATTTATAATGGGAAGTGACGCGGCTCGCCTCCTCCACCCTGCTCTGACTCGCCAAGCTAGCCCTGGAGGCGAGACCAGCACTGAGAGTGGCCCACTTCCAGGATCCCGGGGAACCCAGAATGTGGGTAGGGCTCTGAACCCTTCCGGCTGTGCACACGTCCGGAGAGGAGCAAAGGATCGAGAGAGAGTCCTTTTGAGGTTCCAGGGAAGGTTTACTGGGGAAACGGGAGGGAGGACAACCCAGATCGAAGACAAGATAACCACAAAAAGCAAAGAAACCACAAAAGACAAGGAACACAGCCGTGCAGCAACTTAAATAGGGGACCTCCCACAAGGGAGGGTACAATACAGCAACCAATCGCTACAACTTAGGGGTGTAACATAAGGCGGGACTAATTATACATACAACCAACAGGGGGAAACAGGCGGGGAAACATGTAACATCAAATCATATACTAAGAAGGGGATGACTGATACAGAAAATCCTGGAAGGATAGGAGGGACTAGGAGGGATTGGCATAGGCTTGGGAGGGGGTTAGGGAGAAGGACAGGGAACAGTCTGGAAAGTGGGTTGGGACTAGGGTGGACTGATTAGGGAAAAGTGGGAATTGGGGCAACTGAACTATAACAAAGGGGGGGGGGGTACAAACAACAGAAAGAACCATTAAACAAAGGAAAACAGCAGTAAAATAACGCGATGCAACAGGGGAGTTTGGCATTTATCAGGGGACATACAGGTCTTCAGAAGTACCAGATTATTTATGAAGCCGATATCATGCAATTTATGACTTTTCTCACACTGACTTGCTAATTGTTGCATCTTCACTGAAGAGGAGGTTTCCTGCTGTTCCTTCCTCCAATACGAGGCTTGCTGTGAGCTATAACCAGCTGAGGTGCTTGTAAGGTGGGGATAGGTGTCCGAATTGATATCCAAGGGAGCTACAGAAAAAACTTCAGAACATCATCTGTAGTACTTTAGGTGAACTGGACTTGCACTGCAGTTTCAAGGTGAAAGATCATTGTGCTCAACTCTCTCTCTTGGAAACTTTTGATCTCCCACACTTTTACCTTTTCCAAAATTTAGAATATATGTTGATATTTTCAGTAGTACTTCTCTTTACAAGATAGTAAGTTTTCACATCTAAACACTCCTGAAAAAGGCAAATTATGGATTGCACAGTGGACATTTTCCCATCTTCTTTTCACGCTAGCTTCAATTATTCTGGCTTGTAATTCTTGGAGATGAGATATGAGACTTCAGCTAATGACAGCAACAGACGAAAATTTAGAGGCAGAGCAATTCCTTCAAACAGATGTTTCCCAGACCAACTGATAACACTTCAACTTTCAAGTGACACATCTTCTTAAAACCTCTCTAATTATGAGAAAAAAGGATACAATGTCATACAGTGTCAGGTGCAAAGTAAAACTTGATTCATCTGTAGTATTTGATTATTTCTCATTTACAGCCTATGTTTAAACAAATAGTATTTTTTCCAACCCCCTCTGTTTTGACGAAATGTAAGGATGTCTCATATGTCTTCTCTGTTTTCTTTTTTTGTTTACTAACCCAACCATTTCTTTGCAATTTTGGATTTTCCTTCATAACATCTTTTGACATCTTACTATTTTCTGCATTCTTTAGAAGGAAATATACTCTATTTTTGGGCTAGGGCACCATTAAAATTTGCAGGTCCAGTTATATAATGAAAAAATTAGGGTTTTTTTTATTTTTAATTAAAAAAAAAAAAAAAAAAAACAATTGTAGGGTGAGAGAAGTGTAGGGCACTTCACCTTCCTGATATTTCACAGTTAAAAAAAAAAAAATCTGAGCAGCTGAGGTGGAAAAGTGTAACTTTAAACCACTTATGGATTTCTCAGAACAAGGAACTCCAATCGTAACTATATAGCAAATATTTTGTTGCTGTATGCAACAAATATCCTGTTAGTGGTAAAAGAGCTAATTGGATGTTTCTTTAACCTTTCTTATTTCATTCGAAAGAAATCTCCAGTAATTTGTTGTACATTTTTGTACTCTGTTGCAGTTTTCATTTCTCCTCACCCATAATGCAAATTCTTCTTGACCCACAAGTTTTTTTCCTCTAAGCTCAGTGATGGAAATATCGATAATTGTCAGGACCAAGGATGAATGTTCAATGGGGTGAATCTCTTTACATAAGCATTAAAAAATTAAAGCTTTTTCTATAAGGGCAGTGGCTCAATTCCACTGTTCCCTAAAAGCTGAAAAACATTCACTACTTAATAACATTGCATTAACCTAGAAAAGGTTAGCAGTACATGACTCAGGCTAGACCTGATTCTCTCTTGTACTGCATAACTGCCTCCTTCTGCCTTTGAGAAACTGCAGGTGGAGTTTCTTCCATCTGTATACAGCATGATATTTAAAATAATACCCAGAATACCTAGCCATAATGTAAGTTCTCTTTTTTTCAAAATCTTACCCCCACAGTTGTGCTAAAAGTTCCACATAACTATCCCTGTTATTTTTTGGTTTTACCTAGAGTTTCATATATAGAAGTTTGACCTAGATTTGATGGATGTGTGTTCTACTCTTAAAAATTTTTGACAGAGGTTTCTACAAATATTGATGAGTTACAGAAACTTGCAAAATTTTTGAATGGACATATTTTTAAGATTTTTCTCTTTTTAGATCCCTTTGAGATAGAATCCGTGCTGCTTTTGAATGGAATACTGAATAATGATGTCAAGCATGAGCATTAGTCCTGCTCAACAATGACCTATCCTGGGGATATTGGGGGGGTTGGGGGAGAGAAGCAACAAAACCAAAGTAGGAGTATTCCGAGTTATTAGCTTTCTCACTATTGTAAACCCAGTATCATTCTCTGTTAAGGGCTTAGACACTAGTATAATTATTGGTGTCTATAAAGCTTATCCCACTTCAGTTTTTCCTTTAGTTTGTGGTCTTTTCTGTCCCAAGGTTTTAGATGATGTTGTACTTTTCTAGGTCAATAGTTTTTTGAATTCAGTCTTCCCTGTGTATAAGTGCCTTTTTGCATTTGCTATCTTTAAAACCAGAGCTGTTTGCTTATCTCTGCCTGTGCTTAATGCTAAGTCTGTACTTTTGTTGCCTTTAAATCCTATGCTGCAATATATTGATGCTAAACTGATGGAAAGGTGATAAGCCTTTCCAAGCCCACTTGGAGGATAAGTGTTGATCTCAGGTTTTCACTATTGTTTTGGTAAAGGGTACACCTAACAAGGCAATCTGATTTTCACAATCCTACCACTTCTGTAGACTCTTTCCTATAACCATACCGTAGCCAGTCTATTTCTGCTTTTGTGGGTGTTACTTTGCACAAGTATTTGTTTGTTACTCTGTTTAACCTTCATTCAGCTATATGTTGGCATTTTTAAGAGATGGTTGTAGATCAGTAAAAGACTTTTTTTCCTAATCTCTGGTTCTTTTCTGACAGGAGGATCAGTGTTTAGATTATTTCCAGAGAGGGGTAGCCCTTTCTGCAATGGCTGGAAAATGTCAAGGGGTCAGTGCACTGAGAGTGCGCTCACTGTTTGAGCCAAGCAGGAATGTGTTGAGTGGTTTTTGCTGGCTTTTGGTTTAGTTCTTTAAAACTTCTCTTTCATCAAGCTCATCACAACCTGTGAGAAACTAAAGTGTTGCAAAATGATTAAAAATGGTTATGAGCCTTAATACTAAAACGTTTATGAAACTTAGTGCTGGATAAAATGGGAGCTACTTCACTTGATTCTTGAACTGAAATACCCCCAAGGCCAATAGCAAGCTTTTCTGAATTACAGTCACTATTCCTTTCTGATTTTGTATCTGATACAACTACTGACCCTACTGGCCAACTGCCTTGATCACTGAAGTGGCAATCAGTATTTAAGTGAAGAGACATCAAGTAAAGGAGGTTGAGGCTGTTTTTTCAGTGGTATTACCTAAAAATTTATTCTTTCCCCCTTTCATTTCAGCTGGTTATTCTTCAGTGGGATGGCACCATGGCAGTATTGCACATCATCCATAGCCTGGCTGGTGTGGCAAAAGAGTAAAAATATATTTTCTTTTCAAAGAAAAGAGAGAAAAGAGGAAGGAATGCTGTGAACTTGGCTGATGCTTTTGCCACCTACATACTTTGAAAACTGGAAGAGCCAGTATTTTCTGTGTAGTTTCAGATCCCTGAAGCAGATGATTATCTTTTGAGTCTTGTTCAATAAAGGGAAGGTCTCAAAAGCTGAGAAACATGAAGTCAGAATTGGCATCTTGTGCCCAGGAGGTTTCAGGATCCCCCAGTGTAGAAAGAGATGGTGATTAAAACTGAAAGCCTGAATGAAAGAATGCTGCTGCATGCTGCTTCCTCTTCATAAAGGTCTTTGAATGCATATGTATGCACATACAGGTCTTGAATTGCCATAGAGACTGTAAAGCTAGTAGTGAAGACCGCAGACATCCAGGTTCTAGAAACTGGTGTAACTCCATTGATATTTTTATTCTAATATTTATCTCAATAGAGATAATTTCATACTACCTGGGAATTTGATCACAAATCACTGTTACAGAATCCTGACAGGGTCACTTCCATATTTTAAGATGTGTAATAGATTACCTGTACACTATACCTTGTTTACAGAGTATAAAAAGGGAAGAAATAAGCTATTCTAGGGAACACTTTGCACTATCCTGATGAAATTTGTGGGAATACAGGTCATGTACAAAAATGTCATCTGTAGGAAATCCTATTTTACTCTCATTTTGGTTTTACTTTTTCTCTCCATAATAATTTGTCTAAATGAAAGGCTATGCAGGAGATTCCAGGAACCAATTTGCATGGCCCTGTTGGAAATCATAGCCAACACTACTAACTGTTAATAATGTGACTTGTTTCTCAGTGGGATGTCCTAGGAAGTGAATTAGCATTGCTCTAAACATCAGCAGGGATAAAAACCAGGAAACTCACTCTAGGAGAGAGTGCCAGTAGCTTACTTTAAACTCCCATAAAGAGCTTCAAGCAAGACTTGCTCTTAAAAAATATATCAGTATTGAATCTGAGGGACTCTAAATTCAGTTTGCAAGATTGCCAACACATGTTGAAGTTCTTCCCAGGGCCTGGCACTGCTGTAACTTCCCTCCAAAGCAACCAAATAGTAGAGGGCTGGAGAAAAGCTTTAAATCTGGGTTTAATTTCTGGCAAATGAAATTAGTATGTCTTTTTGAAATCCTGCTCCCCAAAGGAGACAAAGAAGTAAAAGTCTGATTGTTTCTCGATTAGCCTGGAGATTTTCTTGTTTAGGATAAGGAAATGTGCTATCCTTTATTTAAGGAGCTTCTTCAAAAGAAGAGAAAAATTGTCAAAGGGACCTCATGCTTTGAAAAAGCACACATTTTTGACTGTGAAAAATCTCCATACTTCTATATTTCTATGGCAAGTTTTGGTTCAAGTACACCAGAGAAGCATCTCCAGATGAGTAATTTCATTGTCCTGCAGTGTTGTTTGCCTGCTTATCTAGTGCATGCATTACTGTGGTTTCTAGACTATAATTTTAAATTACATTTTTCATAGGGAAACCACAATTCATGCTCTATCCCATATGGGTTTTTGATTTCAGAATAATAATATGTGGGTGATGAAGCTGCAGGTGAATTACACAAGGTATGTGCAAGCTATTAAAACCATTGCCTTAAAACACACTACCATATATTTTGTATTTTGTATATTCAGCATAAGGAAACTATATTAAGAATGGCTTTTAAAAATTAAACTATTTTTTTACTATTTTGCATATCTTTTCATCTTAAATAAGACATCCTACTACTCTGGCTCCAACAAGGCAGAAAATCTCCACTTTGAAGTCCTAGGTCTTGAGACATTGGCAAGTGCTCTGTGTCCATTTAGGAAGCTCTCACATTCTCAAAATTTGGTAGCATTTAGATGTGTATAAATAGAAGCAATTATTGTAGGACAATAATTAATTTTGCTCCACAGTGAATTGCATAAAGATTGCTTTAAATTTGATGAAAGGCATCTTAAGTAATCTCTGATCTCTTTGCTGATCATCCCCAGACCTACCTGTCAGTGTGGAATGGTAAGCTGTCCCCTTGACAAAAATCCTAAGAAAGGACATCTGTGCTGTGTGACAGTGTCATATGGAAGGATTATTGGTTTAATAGAGTTGAGTTTTGTTCTTGCACAAACAGATGCATCTGTCAGTCAGGCTAAAAAAAAAAAAGGAGCCATGTTTTATGGCAGTAGTTTTCACTTTGAAATTTCCATGCAAATACTGTAATAAAAGGAAGAAAAAATTACGAACAATTTCTGCCAAAAATATGGTTCATGTAGCTGTTGAAAAACAAACAGCAATAACTGCACTTGGAGTAATATCCCATGCATGATATTAACCAAGTATGACAAGGAAACATTAGTACAATAGATAAATTCTAGGCTGTGTCTTGGACAGCTTCTAAGCACAGCTTGAAAAACTGTGTTTAAAAGATCACTTTCCAATATGGCATCTCCCTATTTTTTCCAAGTTATTTTTTCCTCTTTTACTTTTCTATTTCCCTTTCCTGATTTCCAAACCAATCCTGTCTTTGGATCCTTCCTCTTTACATATACTTGTGTGTGTGTATGTACATTTTATTTTTAATGAACTGAGGAGAAAAAAAAATACTTTTACCATTAAAGAACTGTGTGACTTCTGAAGATTTTTGTCTATGCTAAATATTTCATTTTGATAGTTACAATATCATATGTCCACAGGGGAAGATATGATTACTGTCTCATGCATATGAAGACCTTGTGTGTGGTAAAAGGCTGGTTTGTAGCCAGGTCTTTTGCTCAACTGAACTTAATATCAAGACCATAATATCAGGGAGCTGGATCCTTAGAAACATTCATATAAACACAGTGATAGTGGAAAACAGATGCCTCAGGATCTACTGCAGCTGAGAATGTTCTCTTTTTTTTGGCAGGGGGATGAAAAAGAAAGTTTCCATTGTTTTAAGATAGGCATTTTTTTGGTGAAATATATCAAAGTATGCCTCCATTAATCTGTAGCTGTTATTTATATCTGCCAAGGAGACCTATAAGTTCAGCCTTGACATGGTTTCAATAGTGTGAACCTCCAGATCTGCTCTAATCCCAAGATTAGATACTGAAGTGCTGCTTCAATTGTGCAGTATTATCACATAGTATCACTTGGCCCTATTTCAAGCTGTAGTTTATTGACAATACTTTCAAAGCTGTTGCTAAGTTGTGAGTACTCTGCTTTATCTAATGTTGCTTCTACGACTCCAGCCAGGTATACTTTCTTGTAGGAAGCACTGTGCTAATAATAATCACCAGACAAAACAATGATCTTTATTTAACCTTTTTTTTCATACAGGAAATTGTTATATTTGCAGAACTTATTGTATCCTTAACAATTTAGACTGATTTGTCCTTATGCCCTCTTGTTACTGTCACTTCTCCCTTGACAGGTCTTCAATCCTAAAAAACTCTGTATTTGTATCATAGAAATGACCAGTCTAAATTTAACTCATGTTGTTGGGTGGCTGTTTTTCCCTTCTCAAATGTCATGATTCATTTTGACCTTCAATAATAGAATTTTTCCACA
Source organism: Buphagus erythrorhynchus (assembly GCA_013400855.1). NCBI lineage: Eukaryota > Metazoa > Chordata > Aves > Passeriformes > Sturnidae > Buphagus > Buphagus erythrorhynchus. Next base: position 42,761 of record VZTT01047467.1, read on the forward strand.
AAGTGTTCTTAAATGGGTCTGTTTCAATTCCTGGGGGTTGTGTAAAGATAACATGCAAAACACAAATGAATAAAATAGCAGATGCATTCATTAACCAAGGCAAATCGGGAGAGTAAATTCACATTATATGTGCCTCCTGTCAAAAATGTAGAGGACACGTTAATAATTCCTGTGCCATCTCTAGAGCAGAACACTGCAACTGA
>VZTT01047468.1:12794-35528 GCA_013400855.1 Buphagus erythrorhynchus
CTTTCTGATGAATGAGCTCTGTTTTCCCAGCTCCCATATTCAGTCAGGCCTGTGACACATCTTTGGTTTTTGGTTCCTTAGATCAGGAAAGTTTGCTGAGTCTGGGGGAGTCTCAGAACTGCCTTCCAAGTCACTAAAGTCTTCTGCAGACCACTTTTGATTAGCCAGCTGGAAAAGAAAAGTGCCTTTTATCAAATCCCCTGGGGCTAACTCATATTGAAAATAACTTGTTCTTAACACTTTTAGAGACAGGGTTTCAAATGATGAATGAAGAAGAATATTCTCTGTCACAGGGTATTCTTTGTTTTTCAAGTCCTCAGAGGGAGTTTGTGATCTTTGAAACTCTGGGACTGAGAGCTCTGTCGTTTCCCACTGAACTTGCCACCATTTCTTCCTGCAGAAGGTTGTCTGTGTCTTGCAAAAGAAAAGAAGAGAATCATTTGTTACTGTGGAAGTGCATGGCCAGAGCATTTCCATAACTCAGGTAATCAATCTGGGGCAAAGATCTCTTTTTTCCCTTTCTTCAGGCAGCAACCAGTACCAAACACTGCAATCCTGACTGTCCATGAACATTCCTGCCACACAAATGGCTTTTCTAATAATGGGAAATAGCCAGGGTATGTCTAACTTCACATACTGGTTTTCTGGTTTGTTTGAAATTTCTCATACCTTTGCTCTTTGAAATGTCTGAAGGTTTTACTTTTTTTATTTTTGGAGTGTTTTTTCTTCTTTCAGTTTAGCAAATTTTCAAAAGCTCTTAGTTATTTCTCAGGAAGAGAAGAATCAAGCTCTGAAATGTAATTAGAATTTTTAAAGTTTCTGGGCTAATTTTCTTAAATACAAAACAAAAGAAAATGGAAATATGAAAATAGGTTTTTCTCAAGTGTTCAAAATTTTCGATGGCTAAAAAAAGACTGTGTGTTATTAACAGCTTCAAAGTTTTCCAAATTTAAAGCAGAATCCAGCACAATTTTTATGAGACAAGAAACCCTTTTCTGACAATTTTATCAGTGAAGCTTATAAAAGAAAGATCTATCAGACAATGCATAGGAAAAACACTTTAATGAGAGTACAATTAAAAGCAAAAATACTGTTGTTGGCTCAGAAAATTCCATTTCCACAGTGAGTGGATATTAATTTCAAGGATACAACTTAGCAATTATGAACAGTGTTAAGTGAATCACAGAATATCCTGACTTGGAAGGGACCCATGAGAATCATCGAGTCACACCCGTGGCCCTGCACAGGACACCCCAGGGTTGTTGTACATGGCATTGCACAAACGAGCTCTGATGGGGACAAGCTCTGCTGGTCCAGTCCCACCAAGAGAAGCAGACACACAACTCCTGCTGGCTTCCCCTGACTCCCTAACCTGAGGGTGCAAGCAGGACTTTAGTCAGATTTTGGTTAGAGTCAGCTCAGGTCCCTCTGTGCAGCTCTTCCTTGGGATACAAAGCTGCTCTCAGGTCCTTCCAGCCCACTGGACACTGAGCCCAGGGGTCTTTTAGGGTTAAAAGTCACCTGGTCCTGGATCTGGGGTCTCACCTCCCTGGAAGGGGAAAGATTTAGATTCCTTCAGACTGAGAGACAGTGGATATAAATTAGTTATTAAAAAAAGAATTTTGCCTTGTGAGGGTGGTTGAGGCCCTGGCACAGGGTGCCCAGAGAAGCTGTGGCTGCTCCTGGATCCCTGGAAGTGTCCAAAGCCAGGTTGGACAGGGCTTGGAGCAGCCTGGGACAGTGGAAGGTGTCCCTGCCCATAGCAGGGGTGGAACAAGATGAGATTTAAGGTGTCTTACACCCCAAACCACTCTGTGATTCTGTGATTCCTACCTTGCTGCCAGAGGAAGCCATGCTCCAGCTTCTTTACCTCCCAACAAAGTTCTTCACTTCCAGCCTCCTGCCTCCAGAAGAGGCAAAAGGAGAAATCCTGCTTCACCATCTGTGACCTTAATGGGAAGCAAAGGTCATCTTCCACTCTTAACCAAAAAATTTGACTGCTTTGGTGTGGATGTGCATGTGCCTGAGGGAATGCAGAGCAACTCCAGCTTCCTGTGTGGGGGTGGAAATGTCCTTGGGGTAACCTGAGTGACTCTTTTCAGGCAGATAGGGGAAGGCTTAAACTGGGAAAAGTTGAAATTGGACCTTAACATGTCCCTAACTATGGACACGAAAAACACACAGGGAAAATCACTGAGGGGCTAAAACTTCAACCACTAGAATAAGGTCTGGTATCAGCTACAAACTCTGCCAAATAACATCTTATTAACTCAATTCTGTCCAGGCAGGCATTCACCCCAACACTCCAGTTGAGCTACTGACACTGCAGCAAATTTAAATACTGAGTTAGCCCCCAAAAGAAACCCCTCCCACATGGACTAAACACATGCTACATCTCCCACAAAGGAAGGAGACTTTTCCACAGCCCCAGAAATATTCATTTGACAGTTTTTCTCTTTCCTTGGCTACAGCTCTAGTAATTGATCTGCTCTATTATTTTTCCCCATTCTTTCTCTCTTACATTTAAATATGTCCTTCATACTTCTGGAGGGTTTTTTTTCCCCTAGCCTGTATCTCCACTGTTACATTATTTTTTATCTCTATCCTCTATTCTTCATGTGTGAAAAGGGTGCTCTGTTCTCTAATATTCATTTTTCTTTTTTTATTCTCCAAGTACTTTCTTTCCCATCTGTAACAGCCCCTAATATGCACCTCCATTCGATTTTACTTACCCAGCTTGAAACCCTCTCATTCTAATTACCTTTTCAGTTTTCTTCTATTTCTCCCTTGAGATGTCTCAATTAGTGTACTTTTTCTTACTGGCTGTCACCTCTGAGCTACAAGGTGGGTCTAACTCCAACTTAAACCATGCAGAAAATAAATGAGGAGCTGTTCTTGGCGGCCCTGCTGAAGGTGGTGTTACTTTACAAACTAGTGCACCTTTAATAGATGATAAATGGGCAGAAAAGTGGCCTTGTTAATGCAGCAGCCCTTGATTTGGTTGCCATGCCGTGTCCTTTCATTACTCAAAGATACAGGAAAGGCAACCTATGCTAAGTCCTGGGTGATGTAATTCCATACAAAGAGAGTGAGTAGAGGCTAATTAACATAGTTCTGGTCAAAGCCTGAAATTAACTCTTGTCTTTAAAGACCAAAGCTAAAAAAGTCATTTGTCTTGCCCATAATTATGTTTAGAGGTAATTATGGTAGCAGAGTAACAGCAAGCAGAATGAGCCTAGGAGTGGGCTTTTCTGCCCTTTCTATCGCTAGCAGGACTCAGAATTCTATTTCTGTCAAAGAGGACTGGTTAAAAATGCAGGTGACATCCACAGTACATTTCTTTGATTAAAATTGGCACTGTTATATTGAAGTTCACACGGAGCTTTCAGAACCTGAGGAGTAAATTCTCTCTCCACATGTTCCCACACAATGTAGAAGGGAGCACCCTCCCCACGGCCGCTGGCACTGCTGGAAGGGGAGATGTGAGCCTGATTAAAGGGCCAGGCTTGGACCCCAGAACCACATCCACAGGGACATGTCCTGCCACAGACTCAGTGCCCAGGTCCCTTCAAATGACCCAAGATATCTTCACAGCACAGAGTCACCCCCAAGATAAAGCATGTACTTCCTGGGGTAATTAATTTGTCATGCAGGTCTGACCACATCATCATTTATCCAGAGCCACAATAACAATCTCTGTGTTCTGCAGAACAGATATATACCCCACATGTTTGAATACACTTATTTAAACTATATATCTATGCTTTAAAAGATATTATTGTTGTTATTATTGCTGCTATTATTAAATCCCAGTGGCATATGCTGCTGTCATCATTCAAGTGTCCTGAGATCCATCTACCTGCAGTGCCTGCTTCACCACCATCCCTGAAATTTATGGGCACATCAGCCATTAGTGACTTGGAGTATTTATTTGTGAGGCATGTAGTGCTAATTTAAAGATTTCAAACTAAACTTTACATTTCTGCTGCATTGGGGCTGAAGGTGATAAAAATGTACATATACTGGACATTTCTGCATGGGCTGCTGGCAGATGCCAAGGTCTGAAACACAGCTGTAAGCAGAGCACGTTCACTTGGTCCAAATTTGTCTGTTTCTGAAATTATTACACTTTACAGTGTAAATTCAGTGAATTCACCCAAAGGCCCATAATATCATTTTTGGCACAAGTACAAACTAAGTTATAGCCATGATTTCACAGAGATGACGATACTGCATAAAACATGTTACAGCAACTTTTATGAAGTTCTGAAGGAGAAAAGATCACCTCTGCAGACTTTTCTAATGGTTCTAATGGAACACCTCTGCCATTTTTACTGGTATCCTTGATGGCAAGGAGGGAATGAGGGAAAAGTTCCTCTGAGGAGACCAGCCCTAGAGGTTCCAAAGGCATTCTTCCACTGTGCTGCTGAAATTGTAGTCAGTCTTAAGAGATCAGCTCCACTGGAGCACTAAATTTTAAGCACAAATTTAAGGGCAGGGTATAGGAGTTCTGCTTTAAAAAAACAAAAAACAAATGCCTAAACCTATACAGCCCTTGAGCTATCTCTTTTCAGAACTCCAGAAAACTTCCAGAAAGTTGGGGGAGTCCTGTCCCCAAAAGTTCATGATTTTTCCCCAGCTGTATCAGTTACCCAGTAAAATGTGTCCCCTCTCCCTACAGACATTGCCTCACATCCTTCTTTAGACCTTCACAGCTATTGCATTACTACCACTACTTTTACAAGTGCCAAAAGTACCTTTATGATGACATCTGCCAGTATCACCTGACAGACACAAGCACCAAAGGCCATCTGGAAAAGCTGCCTCTCCCCATAATATTTTTGCATACTTCATGAGATTTTCTTGCAAAATTTTTAATGATTTGTTTAAACACAAAAAAAAAAGCTAAGAGTTGCATGTTACACTGACATCTGTTACATTCAAACTCTCTTTGGGGTCCTGTTAACCAAGTTTCATCCCTAACTAGGTGGAATTCTAGAGATGCAAACCTTGCAAAGCTGCCATTTATGGGACCTGCACTGAAATTACAGGCACCTCTCTCAACTCCTAAGAGCAAAGACAGTTCTCTGCAGCACACCAGCCTGGCTCGTCCTCCCAGTGGAGGTGCAAAGCACACAGAGTGCAAACCAGAAAACCAGATTGTGACTGAAGTGACCCAGAGACAGCAAACAGTACCCTTGAACCTAAACCATCTTCTGCCTCTCCCTGTCACAGCACAGAACCATCAGAACAAAGATGTGATCTGAAAGTAGAAAGCTTTGAAGTTCAGAGTGTCACCAGGGGCACGTGTGACACTCTTTGGACCTGCAGCTGTTCTACACTGGACCAGGAGCTGTGGTGGGAGCAGTGCCAGGAGGTGACCATGTCAGTGAGCCCACAGGACCCCAGCCACCACCAGAGATTTGTCACTGTTTAGCCATGTTAGCCCAGGGTGGCAAGCAGCCCTTCTTCACACACTGAGCTCTGAACCAGGCTCTCAGATGGCTTGCACCTCCTTGCTGAAATATTTCCTCCCCACCTCCATTGCCCCGAGGTCTGGTGTGGCTGGACTCACCAGTGTACACATATCATAAAGAAATGTGTTCTGCAATCTCACTACAGTGCAGAGATCAAACTGGAAAAGATCTTAGAGGCCCCTGTGTCTTTAGCCATGGAACAAAAGTGTTTCACTGCAAATCATTAGCTTGCACAGGAATGACTCCTCTTCTTTTGGAATGGGAATTTCACCAGATGCTCTGATGTTTGACCAGCTGAGCAGAGCACCTTCTCCTCTGAGATCAGTAGATCTGTGTCAGTCAGGCCATTCCACCAGCAGAGGCACCTACATCCACAGTTCCCAAATTGCAGCACTGCATGAAGCCATTCCAAGGTGACCTGCTGCCACAAAAGGGCTCATGTCTTTCCATTCACATTATTTGGGCATGACTGATACCAGCTCCTGACCCTGAGCTCACAGGACCATGATTTTCCTCTCCTGAACATCAATGGGATATCTCAAATAGTAAAACACTTTTACTGAAGCCCCCAGCTCCTCCTAAAAACAAAGATTTGTACTGGAGGGAGAAAGAAAGAGTAGAAGAAGAGATCCCAGTTTGTGCTCAGAATCCAGCAGGATGAATCCATCACTGCCACTTGGCTTCCAGTTGTTAATTTAAGTGAAGGAACTCTTATCTTCTATGGAAACCTTCTCAAATCATCAGGAACTTGTTTGTTACACTGCTTCCCTGTCTCTACTGTGTTTGAGAGCACCTTGGTCTTTGCAGAGCAGAGCAAAACAACGCAGACAACTCTAAAATGTCTCACATGGCAGCTCCAAATGCTTACAGTTTATGTAAAGCCATGGAGCCAGCATGATAAGATCTAATTACCAAGCGAATTAGTTAAAAAACAGCTGCAAGGTTTGCAGAAATGTCTGGAAGTGCAGAGTAAATGGCCACAATTGATGGAGTTATTGCACAGGCATCCTGAGGGCACAGTCTGCAGCACTCCAGTCCTAACCAAAATCACTGTCAACAGTTGTTGTTTTCTCCATTCTGTTAAATGAGAAGAGCATGAAAATGATCCTGCAAACAGCCATTTAATATTCTCATGCACGTGAACTGCAATTATCAGCAGCAGCAACAACAAACTCTGCTGTAATGTGTTCATGGTTAATCAATTCAATTGATCACTGTTTATTAAATAAAAACCTGCTCTCTAAACAGTTCTTCTCTAAATTGCATGTTTTGGGGCTTGGGGTTTCTTCCTAGCTTTCTTTTTCTTTTTTCTAACATGCTTCTAGGAGAATCAGGAGACCAATTAAAGCTTTTAATTTAAATCCAAGAGAAATGTTAGCAACATATAGTGCCTTTACAAAAACATTAGCTTAAAAGAGGCTTGAATCAGCCTAGCCACTCCCTGGAAAAGCTGCACTGGATCTGATTCCTTCCAATTCCAAAGGCTTTCAAGGCAAGTTAGCAACAGCCAGCATTTTTATCTGTGTAAGAGACAGTCATGACCAGGTCAGCTCAGGATATCAGAAGTGGGCTGTAGGTAATGCAGATTAGGGGACACACTTTATTCACATTAGCACTGTAGCATTGATCACCCCTATTCTGCACCTTTACAAAGTAGCTCAGAAATCAATGAATTGCAGGCTGGAGAGAAGCTGTGGATAACAGAAATCCTCTATAGCCAGTTATCTCCCTACAAGGAGTAACGATCCTGCACAGAATTGAACCCTTTAAATCTACCAAGAATACCCACTGCATCACAAGTTCAATGGAGATGGATACCAGGCACAGTCAGGGTCTGGCTGTACCCCAGCCCAGAGCCAACTCCAGCACCTGAACACCACACCCAGAATTTCCACCTGCAGTGCTGGAGTCCTCCCTGCCCTTCAGCTGCTCCAAACGCTGCAGAAGGGAGGAGAAGGGGAGTGTTGACACACAAAAATAACCTCGTGGGATTTAATTAAGACCACTGAACCTGTGTCACTTGTAATTTATGGCAGATTTGAACCCATGCCTCCAGAGGGGGAAAATGAAGGCATTTCCAGTACATTAGCTGACTTCAATAGCAAAGTCAAATCTGACGTCCTGTGACCCTCGAGTGAACGAGGACTAAGGAGTCCCTGTTACCCCAATTATTTCTGACTAGATTTGTGAGATGTTTGCACTACCATGGAATCCAGCCACAACCAGGTACTTTGCCCTAATGCAAAGCCTCCCCATGCCATGAAACCTTAGTAAGAGCATTAGAAACCTTCAGCAAAATTGGGTCATTAATGGCATGTTCCATGGAGAAAAAGGGATGTGGGGCATATTCCCTCCCCTGCCAGCAGACACCTGGCCTCCACAGGAGCTAAGAGAAGGCTTACAAATAAAGGTCTACAAATAACCAGCTTTGCCTTGTATGACCAAAGTGAAAAAATGAACTTCCTAAAAATGTTTTAGGTCAAGTAAAATATTTTATTCAGTCTCATATCAGGTGTTTCACCTCTGATCCCTTCAGAGACTGGGGGAAGGGTGAGAACTTGCTTTATTTATTGGTCAAAATGAGGCATATTTTGCAATGGAAAATGTTAATACTATTTTTAAATTCCTTACTTTTCAACCAGAATTAATTGCTAGGTATGCAACCAACTAGCAAATAGGTTCAGCTGACCCAAAATTATTTATCTCTTCAGGGGTAGGAGAAGAAATCACTGAAATCTTTCACTCAGAATAACTTCTAGAGAGGTATTTCAGGGAACTGACAATTTTATTTGAGTGTCCCAAGTAAATGAGTTCAATAAAATAATACTACAAGGAAAACTTTTCCCCAAGATGAAATGTCTTGCCTGACTGACCAGCCCTGAAACCAATACCAGCACCAGGGAGGCTGAAAGCTGCAGCAGCAGCAGCAGCCTCTCCAGTCTGACCTGTTTGAGAGAAAAGGGATTATTAGGGAATAAAATTAAATCCTTTCGTTATAGGCTCCACAGCCAGTGAGTTTAGCACACAGCTGTCTGGTGACTGTGTTAAATCCATCTCTACCCCCAGGCAGCATCAGCCAAATAAATTCCTGATGCTGCTGATCAGGCAGGTGAGAGCCGGGAGGGAGCAGGGCAGGTACAGCCCCTTGGAAAGGTGCAAGGGGGGACCCTGCACAGCCCAGCACGGCACAAATGTCCCAAAACTGTGCCAAAATCCCTGCCCTGCCCTGGGTGAACACGCCACCGAAGGGAGAGGGATGCTCCCCGTAGGAAATCGGCATCTGAAGTTAGGATAGAGGCGATGCCGCATCAAAGTGCTTCATAATGAGCTACAAATTTTGCCTGTACTTCAGCAATTTCTAGGGATTAGCAGGCGCTGACCTTGCCGAGGCCCCGGCCGCCTGCAGGCTCCATCCCTGGTCACAGAGTGACCTCTAGTGTTCCCAGAGCAGATCCGGCTGAGCCCAAGGGCTGCCAGCAGCCCCCCCTGGCTACCCTGCCATCCTCCCTCTGACCCTCCTGCAGCTCTGCTTGTCTCAATCAGGCGAGGAAAAACCTCCCCGAGCCTGTTCCAGCTGTGCTGCCCTTGGTACCGCGGCAGGATGATAGACAGGTATCCAAAACCTGAAGCTGTTAAGCCTAACCATAGAATCACAGACTGGTTTGGGTTAGAACAGACCTTAAAGCTCATCCCATCCCACCCCTGCCATGAGCAGGGACACCTTCCACCAGACCAGGGTGCTCAAAGCCCTGTCCAACCCAGCCTTGAACACTCCTTCCTATTGTCTTCTGCTTCCCCACTTGTGAGAGCAATCTGCTGCTCTTACTAATTGGCACACAAAGAAAAGTTTTAATGAATTTTTAAAACCCTGAAGAATGTTAGTGCAGAAAGGTGAGACAGAGAGCTGAGCGAACAGGTTGGAATCTATCTCCTGCAGAGCCCAGGTGTCTGTAAGCAGCTGAACAGACCTGCTGTTGAACAGGGTACTAAAGCAGCAGCATCCTCCAAAGGATAGCTATTCCTGCATCTTTCCAGCCCCCAATCTGGAGATCCAGGAGCTCCAGCCCGCTGCCAGGAGGGGACAGGCACGTGGCACCCCCTAAGCCTGGCTTTCTGTTGAGTCTGGATGAGCACACCCAAATCAAGGCAAGTGAAGGTCACTGAATTACTGCACAGTGACAAATGCTGGGAGTGAACACTGCCACACACCTCCTGACAATCATCCCTGCAGCAGATTTTCTTTTTCTCCACAGCTCCCTTTGGGCTGGGAGCTGCATTTCTGATCACAGGAGGAAGAAATAACTTTCAATTTTCCTTCTTATCAGTTACTGTCCCCAGTAACCATGGACACTGGACTTCCATGGAGGAAGGGCAAAACTAAACTGCAGACAAACCCTCCAGATCTTCTCAGTAGGGTCTTAAGTATAATACAGCATTAAATAATATAAGCCAAGTTCAATCAGGTCTTACTGAGATGATCACAAAATGTTCTCAAAATTCAGACCACAATCAGTTCAGGTGCCGGAAGATTCAGGGGCCCCATGTACTCTGGGGGGCAAGTCCAGAACAAGATCTCCATGTCTGCCTTTCAGTGATGGGCAGTAAAACCTCACCTCTCCAGTCTCACAGGGTTCACATTCCTTCCCTAAAAGAACATCCTGGACTAGCAAAGGCTGAATAAGTGAGGTGCCAGTAGCTGAGAGGCAAAGGGAAAATGGGAATAGTAGGAGGTAGTGTAAGAGTGGGAGTACAGAGGTACCAAAAGCTCACAGGAGAAGGGGAAAGAGCTGAAGATGGTCAGGATGTTGCCAGACTGGCTCTTACTGTGATCATGGAATCCTACAGCTTCAGCTTTTCTTATAACAAAAGTTAATGCAAGTATTTTCACTTGGATGGGCAACTGAGATAAGCAGATTCACACTGCTGGAATGAAGTCAGGGCTTACAGATGCTTCTTTGGCATTTCTGATTCCTCTGTGCTTTTAACTGATACCTCTTCTGTCTTTTCCCTCATCTATAAGGACATCTCAGACCACTTTGAGTTCTGACAGTCTACTTAAATCCACAGGCAGGCTTCCACCCTCCACAGATCAACAGCCTGTAACACACATCTCCTTCTCCAGACCACAGAATGAATAAAACATAATAAAATAAAATAAACAAGAAATTTTAAAATCTTGTCCAACTTCTTTCACCTACACAAGAGTTGAAAGGGCAAGTGCCTATTTTAAGCAGAAAAGGCCAGAGAGTCCACCAGTAGCTAACACAGTGGGTTTCCCAGACAAAATGAAGACATGAGCTGGAGTGGCATGAACCACAGGGCTGTCATTCCTTGCAGGCCATGATTGTCACTTATGAAATTACCCATGAGCAGAGCAAGGCAAATGGAGCAGCTCACACACACCAAACCAAGACCAAGGCCTCAGGAAAGTTCAGAACTCCCTGTCCTCAGCTGGGGGAAAGAACCATCGCAGTTAGGCATGAGAGAGTGACTCAGTGTTCAAAATTACCTGTTCTCTTCTCAGAATCATAAAAGCCACAAAAGGAACACGCTGCTCAGAGGAAAAAAAAAGGGAAAAAAAAAAAAAGAAGGATATTCTGATATTATACAGGGATGAGGACTAGAATAAAAGAAGGGTTAAGGAAATGTCAGCCTAGAATAAAACTGGTAATTGCTTGGTTCAGTGTTCTCAGGGATTGGCTCAATTGTCCTTGGAGTGGTTTCCATCAACTTCAGGAAGCACTTAACACACAACCAGTCTGACAGATGGATCTCCACCATACCTCAGGTGCCACTGCACCTGGAAAAGAATCTCAGCTGAAAGAGAAAGTAGGTTTGATGAAGGCTGAAATTAAGGCTTGTTCAACACAGGGCACTGAGTTGAAATAGGAGGGAGAAAAATTAAGTTTGTCTGAAGGCTCCCTGACAAGACACAGATTCTGGAATAACAGTACAAATACTCTGCATCCATTTCCAAAGGGCAAAGGAGCTTCCATGGAGTGATAATCCAGAGTTATTACTGACTGATATCTCCTGCTGCAGACAAACACTTGTTAACAGTGAAACGCAGTGTATTGACAGGAATAAACTGTAGAATTCAGATACATTTGTTAGGGCTAAGAGAAGTGTAAACCTCGAGGATAAAATTAGGGAAAGTGTCTACTTGTAACTTGTTGAGGAACCAAGGGAGAAAGCTAAAATCAAACAGTACCAGACAGACAACTATCAGTAACCCAAACAGAGAGGTACAACAGGGCAGAGAAATAGCAGCCCAGATGGTGGTCATGTGAAAAAACACATTCCACAGATTGCAAAATACTTAACTTATTTATGATTACACGAGACAGAGAAACATGGCAAAGTTAAAAAAGAAATTAGCTTGGACCACCATCACAGGCTCATGCCAGTTGTGCACCTCTCTGATTTTGACTCATTGTTTCTTGACTTGTTTTTCCAGCAAGATACCTTTGATGATTTATATACATCTAGAAGGAAGAAATATCTCACAAGATGGTTTACAATATTGCATACCAAAGTACTGAAGGAAATGGTGATTTTGTTGAGAGACAGAAATTCTAAAAAATGTTAAGCTGATCAACAGCTACTTGCCTCTGATCTCCCCAAGAAAAAGACTAAGGTTATTCTGATGAGTAAAGTGATAATATTGCAGCTTCTCCCAGTATTGCCTGAGCATCAGTGCCCTAACAAGAGAGAAGAATAGCCATGTCAGGAACATCTCTCCTCTTTGTCTTCATTAATTTACATTTTTGGCTGCACACCCCAGAGGTATGCAGCAGAGAGGAATGTGCAGGCTACAAAGGGCTCAGCTGGAATTGCAGCCCAGTTCTACCATAAAATGACTCAAAATTCATTAAATAAAATAAAACTATTGTAGCCCAAGGATTGACTGACTTGCAGTTTCCCCTGCTCCTGGGTTAATATAGCAGAGTTGGCACATTGATAGAACTCTCAGCAGGACAATGGGGTGTGCTGAATTCAAATGAGCCTTCAAGGCTGATAGGACTCTGTGCATAGTCTGCAGCTTGGAGGAAGGGAAGAAAATACAGATAAAAAGGGAAGAAAAATGTAAAAAGCAGCAGTTGCACACTGACATAGATTTGTCACAGACAACAGAAGATCCTGCACACCTTGAAGTGACTGCAAACCAGAGAAGATCACAAATTCTACCTTCGAGTTTAGATTAAGCAGATCTTCTGCTTTAGGTATGTCTGACTACAGGTCAGCTCATTATAAAAATCAACAGTCCATATATCCCAATGGGACATTGTCAGAAATCCCAAAAAAATACACACCTGGAAAACCAAACCCTGCAGAAAACCAGTGACTACCAGACTGCCAGACTGCCTTGGGCACATCTCTGTGCTCAGGTCACAGCTCAGGAGCAGCAGCAGGAGATGTCAGACATCAACCACACAGGGCTGATGAGGTGAGGCTGTGACACCTCCCAGGAGCAGGCAAGGTGGAGCCCATCCATGAGATCCAGGTGCCCATTAGCTGCAGGTTTCTGCTTGGAGAACAACCTGGTGAGAGCTGCCAGCATATACAGTGGGTGGTTAACCCAAAGCCTCCTGCCAAAGGCAATCAGGGCATCACTCCAAAAGTTGATTCTGGTTTCAAATCAGCCAGGCCAGCACCCAAGAAAGTGACTCAGGCATTGGATCTTCAGGCTTGAGACTTTGGTGCCCAACACTGAGCAGGGCCCAGGTCTGGGAGACACAAGAGCCAACACAGCAGGAATGCCAAGCAAGAGCAAACACCTGGAATGAGCCTCTCCCACAGGCAGAAGGCTCCTCTGTAAATCCACAGTCCTGGCCTGCAGCTGAGTCTTGCCATCAGAAGAGAGGCAGGTGGGACTGTGACTCCAGGGAGGGTGACATGGGGACTTGACTGCCAAGGCTAAGGCAGAGATCTCATGGGAGTCTGAACGGGATTCCAGGAGCTCCTGCAGAAAAGCCCAGTCCATAGTGGCACAAATGATAGACAGAAAGGCAGGAAATATGTTCTGGAAGCAAAATTAAGGCTCTGGGAAAAGGAAACTGGACACGGTGAGTATTCTCTGAAAACACTCTCAGTAACTCTGTGCAGGACTGGAAAGAAAGGCAAAAACCCAAAGTTTAATACCTGGCTGAGAAGAAGGTTGAAAGAGCAGATTTGTCAGGAACAGGGGACACTTCTGCAAGGGAGGAGGCTCGTGCTAAAAGGACAGATGTCTCTGCTGCATGGCCCAATAGTCTTATGGGCAGTTCAAACCAGGACGGTTGTGAGCAGGATTTTACACTGGGGAGCAGAGGGAAGCAAACAAGTGCAGAGCCACAAACAGCTTTGGCCAGTGCTTCTTTGAGGACAAAGCCACAGAAATCATGTATTCTCATGTAGAGGACACAGCAGGGAACAGAACAAGTCAGACAGAAGGACAGAAAACAGAGTAGGTGCCATTTGTGCAAAGTACTATGGGAACCAAAACAATGATGCAAAATGCCAGAAATCTAAAAAGTGAGAAATCTGGAATATCTTCATTAGGTGAGGACATCAGCTAAACGTGTATTTCACAAATCTGGAGGACAGAAGACAACCTGAAATATTCTCCCCACATATCACCCATTCCATTTATGCACAAATCAGATAAATATGGGGTGATTTTCCCCATGCACAAGAGAAGACATGCTGGGAGAAATGCCCAATGGCTAATATTTGTTCCATGCTAGATGCATCAGCAGTGTTCTGGCAGCAGTATTAAGGCACAAAAGCAGGGTTTGTGCCTGGGTGCACTCAGTGCCTCCCCTGGGAGATGCTGCCACCTCTAACTAGCATTTGGGTCATGTTCAGCATGCACAGGTTGTCACTGCTGAATGCAACACACTTCCCATGCCATCAGAACAAAGGCTAAATGCAAGTGTTTTGAGCTGGAGAGGAGACAGGCAGTTTGGGAAATACATTAATTCCATAAAACAGAAATAATACGCTAGGTAAGAAGTTAACATACCATGGTGGGCAGTGTATTACTGAAAGGTTAACATCAGCAAGTGTCCTGCCCCAGGAGATGAGGAAACACTTGAAATGGTGACTGACAAGGGAAGCAGAGAGTTTACAAGTTCTCACCTCTGCACAGCCTTGTCTTTACACCTCTCCCCATGCTGACAAGAAAAATGTTCTTTTGAGGAGCTTCTCCACTTCATCTCCTCGGTTTCTGCATCCCCTTTGTCCAGCAGCCCCATCAGTTTGGGCCATGCTGACCCTGGTTACCTCCTCTGGGACACTGCAGAACCTGTGTTAACCTGAGATGGATCTGGGATAAGCACCATGAGCTGGGACTGGGCTGTGTCTGAGGGGTGGAACTGAGGAGTGAGGACCTGGAACAGCTCTGCTGGAACACCTCAGTTTTTACTGTGTTTAGAATTACACATGCACAGGTTTTAAGGAACCCCACGTGGGGTCATCCAGTTCTTCCTCCTGGCCCAAAAAGGGTTCTAAATGACTCCTGAGAAATAAATTATCAAAAGAAAATATTCTGAGAGCAGAAAAACAACTGCTTAAACATCACTTCTTAATGCCTATCAGCTTTCAGTCTATCTGTGTCAGGCTGGGGGTGTTTAACATGTGATTGTAGAATTCCTAGAGTAATTTCAAGAACAAATTGTACCAGAGCCACAGAAAGAGAGAGTTCCCTAGGAGGTATTTGGGTAACATAACCAATCCACACACCCAGAGAGAGGGGGTGTGTGTATATGCAGGCAAGTACAAAAAAAGCACATGGACACACACACCCACACATCACACCAGGATGCTGCAGAATCCCACAGACAGCAGCAACATGAAAGCCTGCTTTTGCCTGCATTATTTCTGAAATTTCTCGAGCACTCCTGCTTTGCAAAATGGAATTATTTAAAACCCATATAGAGAAGCAGGATTGCACTTCAAGGGGGGATATAGCCCAACACTACCTGTATCCATGGAAATCCAATTTTTTTTCATACTCACAAATAAAGTTTATAATCCTGGCTTCACCACACCTAGATCTGCTGTTTTCCAGCTCACAAGGTGACAAAACTAAATGGAAACATATCTGAGTACGCTGACAGCAGTTTGACCCTGGCTTGAGTTAAACTGATTTTCATATCTGAACAATGATTTTCTGTGTCATCAGAAATAGTGGGGGAGGTTGGGATGAAAGAGAATGTCACAACGTGGGGTGCTACAGACTGGAAATACAAACTCTTTGATGGGGTTCCCTGGTCTCTGGTGTGCCCCTGGTAAAATGATTTAAGTTCTGGCCCATTGCCACGAGCCCTCTCCTCTGCTGTATGTGCAGAGAAATGTGCTACAGCATTCTGAACATGTTACTGGCACTATTAGCAGGGCACAGATAAAACCTCATTCATCTTTAGTGCAGCAAGTAGCAAAGGATCCCTCCTTTAATTATTAAGCACAAGTGAGCCATCTTCCCAAAGAGAGCTCACACTGGGTTGTGCCCTGCAGATTCAGCGCTCATGAGTTGATGTTGCAGAGCTTCAAGAATATTTTGCTCTCTTTCTTCAGTTGTTTCTCACTTCTTTGTTTGTTTTTTTCTCCTCCCTTGAACTCCCAAGCCCTCTGAATCTGAGGACAGCAGCACGAAGGAAACCTGAACAAAGCTGTGCTGCCTCCCCTGTCACCCCTGGCCTGCCCAGGTCAGGAAGGGTCTGTGAGCCTCCTGCCCCTCTCACCTGAGCTTGGTGCTGACCCAGCCCAGGGGAAGGAAGCCCCAGCTGCAGCAAACAGCGTGTCCATCACTCTCCCAGGAATGGGATGGATTGTGCCACTCAGGAAACCATGGCTCAGTCACAATTTCTCCAGCAAACAACTCCACTGGTACATCAACTCCTGCAGCCCAAGCTGCAGGAGGGGCCAGGGGAGGATCTGTGAAATGAAAGGGACAAGATCTGAGTTTTGGCCCTTTAAAGGAAATATCCTTTAAAGTTTTCAATGCTGCCTTCAGCTGCCACCTGCAAAAATCTGTCCTTTTCACCACTTGGCTCCTCTGGGCTGTTGTCCACTGTGACTGGACCTGCTCATTAATATGGAGGTCAGAAGGGATTTTATGGCAGAAGGCCAGATTCACAATAAAGAGGAAACCAAAATTAATCCTTGGAGTAGAAGCCAGCCTAGAGCTTGATATTTGGATAATGAATCCGATGATGTCAACTACACCAAAAGAATTGTGAGTATTCAGGGCTCTGGTTTAGCATCTCTGACTGGGTGTAAAACCCTGTGTTCCTTCCAGATCACATGTTGCCATCTGTTTCTGCTTCTCACCAGCTCCATTTGGCCACATGCTGCTCTTTAGGGCATATGGATGGATCAGCCAGCAAAGAGGAGCATGATCTGAGGTTTCCTTTTCCCTTTACTCTTTCTGTGCTTCCTTAAGGTAACCAAGTCTGACCTCTCCTGACCCTCATAAACACGGAGCTGAGTTTGAACTAACTCCAAGTTCAGGGCATTTCAGGATAGAGGAAAAACAACTACAGTGCAGGTAAGGCAAGACAAGAGAACATTTGCTTTAAGAAAGATAACTGTGGAAAAAGTGGAGGAACAAATTCATCATCTACTGTCAGTAGGTGAAGTTGTATACTGATTAAAGTGGTACAACTGAGCTTCTAGGAGCAATCACTGGAAGACAGAGGAATGCCTTGTATCTAGATGTAGATGTGGATGCTCCAAAAACCTGGACTGATATCATCTAAGTACAGCGGACAAACACAGTAACAGCTGTGCCAGTTTGTGCAGCTAAATCCCAGAAATTTCAGGAGCTCAGATCAGACCCTACACACTGCACAACTTCCCATGGTGAGGCTTTCCTCCTTCTCACCTCCAGGCCTTTACCCACCTTGCAAATGTAAAGCTGAGCCTAAGGCACAGGGAGAGCTCCCTGTGCCAACCCCACCCTCTCCATCCAGCCTTCCAACACCTTCTCACACCTCCTTTTCCTCTCTTGGCTCATTTGCTGCCTGATTTAGCTCTGTGCCCTCCCTGTGCCAGTGCCTGCCCTGCCATGGGCTGCATTGCCCATGACTGCAGGGGACTGCTGGGGCACAGAAACGCCCTGGGGTGGCTTTGTAGCTGATCCCTGTCAGCTTTCATCATTTCAGCCACAGAGCTGTCTTGTCCTGCAGTCTGTCCTCAGAGAGACCCACATGTCATCCTCACTGCCAGCTGCCAGCCACAGGACAGCTTCTGTTTACTGCTGCAACACACAGCCAGACCTGGAGCCCTCTTGTTAAATCACAGTGCTGATCCAAGATATTCCATGGCCTGGACTAAACCAACACATCCCTTTTGTTATTCTTTCTAAGCTCAGTCCTGTGTTTCTCTGCATATGTTAAACTGGATGGGGAAGAGAAAGATTAACACAGTGTCTGTACTGGATTTTTTACTCTGTTAGCCTGTGCTGAGTGAAGGGGGAAGGCAGATGCTTAACCCCCAGCAGGGTCTCACCACTGAAATCAGCTTTGCAACCTCCTCTTCCTTGCCAATGTTCCTGTGAAGATCCTGCAGGCAATCTGCACAGAGCAGGCTCTGGCTCACCTGCAGTCACTTGTATCTGTAACATCAGCTGCTTGGTGGCATCTCGTCCTTGTGAAGGGCTGGAGCTGCTTCATCTCAGCTCCTGCTGGGTTCTGAGGTCAGCAGAAGTTGTGAGGCTCTGCTACGAGGGGAAGCTCAGCGAGTCAGGGTCTCACAGCCTCTGCTCAGGTGAGATTGCAGCTGGAGATGCAAGCCAGGAGCCCCTGCCTGTTACCAGACAGCATTTTGCTTGCATGAAAGGCAAATACTCCTCCTTCCCATGTCCTGCTTCACTAGGAACCATATTCCCCTCCTGAGCAGTGCTCACACCTCCAGCCTTTCCCTGCCTGCCAGTGATGTTCATAGCTAGATCCACTTTGTGCTCCACACTGTGCTACCTCTGCCAAAGCCCACTGAGCATTAACCACCTTGTACAGCTAAAGGAAAGCCTGTGAAAGCCTCTTATGTTCCATGAACACTACTGGCAAGAGAAGAAACAGAGCAAGGACCAAAATCAACCTTCAGGATTTCAATCAGCACACAGACAAGAATGAATTTGAACCTTTTTTTTTTTACTCCAGAAAGGTTCACTTCGCTGCCAAAAGCTTTTTGGAGCCTTTTATGGGGGAGTTAGCTCAGAAACACGAGGTACAGTGCCCCATGATTTTTTTTTTCAAGAGGAGAACTGTGCTTCAAGACATTTCTTTGTATTTCTGAGCCAAGGCACACCTGCCTTTTATTGATCTCCTACAACTGGAAGGGAGCCAGCACACTCCCACAGAGCAAGACCCACAGCACAGCACGATGCTCCATCAAACACTGGCCACCTACCCATTGTCATGTATCCCGTGGTTGTCACTAGCCAAGATCAATCCCATGCTGTTCAGCACATTTTAGGAACTCAGGCTAATAAATCATTTAAGTGCCTCTCACTTCACAGATGGTAAGTGCAGTTCAATGAAGGTAATTATAAAAAAAATTACTTCTGGAGCAAAAAAATCAAAACATGGGAATATCTGTCTAATAGAAAAGGCCTGCAAAGAGATTTGGGAGTTCTAATAATTCTGAGGAGCAGGTTAAAGGTCTGGGAGCCTGACAGTAGGTTTTCCCTCTGATTGACTGAATCGATCCTGTCCTCATGTAACAGCTCTGGGCCCCTGTATCTACCAGATTTCAGGTCCTGAAAACAGTGTTGAGGGGAAAAAAACTATATTGGGTCTCTTCTCACTATAATGTGCTGGGTTTTTTTCCTTTGTGCAAATGCAATATCCATCACTAAGAAGACAAGATGACAGAAAGGTGCAGGTCCTGGAGGGAGCAGGGAACACACAAAAGCAAGACCCAAACTCTGGTAACAGTGGCAGATTCAACATGAACTCCCAAATTCCATCTCACTTTTGTTCTTGGCTTTTGTCATGACGTGCTGTGACTGTGCCATTTCAACTTATTGCCTACACTGATCTTTTTAACACACCAGAATAAAACTCCTCAGTTCTTAGATGATACAGATGAAGGGAAGAGCAGCAACACTGAAGATTTATTTACAAATGGTCAAACCACCCTCTCCAGCTAAAAGGCCACAGAAAGTGATGAAACCCCTTTTGTCTCATCATCAGCCAGGACCATCTCTGGGATGCACAACCCAGGCAGAGGAGCAGGTCAGACTGGAGAAAACAGACTTTCTAACAAACTTTCTGAAGCTTCAGCACCACCAGGAGAAGCTGAGAGATCTGTGACTCTTCAGGCCCCTGTCCTGACCCTTCATTTCTGCTCTGGTTCCTGTCTCTGATTTCTGACTGTCTCTCCATATCTCCTTGTTCCAGCTTCAGATCTAAGTACAGAAAAGGGCTATCTCACCTTTTCCAGTCTTTATGTAGCAAAGCTAGTTCAGCCAAACTTAGGGCTGTTACAGGATCAGTGCCCCCAGTACTGCTGAGATACAGAGCCAAATACTAAATTGTTGGATATTTTTATATCTGCCATGGCAAAAATGAATCCTGCAACTGACGAAGTTCCTCCAGAACTCAAAGCAAATTCAAAACTAACACCCAAAGTAATCAGTTTACCATTTTCCTTTTTTTCACCTCAGTGGAAGATAAGTTCATGCCCCTTCAGCAGTTTACAAAATTACTCTTCTTACTCCACCTGCTTTCATATTAAGCTCTACACCCAATTTTAACAAACACAGTAATTAAACAAAACCACACAAGTCCTTTACATAGCGCTTTCAGAGTTCAGGGTCTTTACTTGATTATCTTGCCACCTAACAAGCTGTGATCTTCATTTTCATCTAAAGACATTATACATTGACCACCCCAAGGGTAAAGCTTTGTTTACAAAGCACCAGGTGAATACAAATGCCTGAGTGTCTTCCTTTGAAGACTCAGAACAAATAACCCTTTTTGGATTGCAATTACAATTTTAAGAGCACAACAGCTAGTGACGCATTCTGAGTGACCTAAAATGATTATATAAAGTAAGATGTACAGGCCAATGTGAAATATGATTCCAGGAACTGTTAGGAGATTAGAGATATGAATAGATAAAGTTGTTGAACAGCTTCCTTGGACCTTAACATTTCAGCTGGCTCTCAATAGCAGGCAGTCACAAGGTCCTTTTGATTGTGGTAACAGCAGCATGAAACAAAGCAGCTACAAAAGAGAAGAGTTAAGATGAGGACAGTTTTGCTGAAATTTGTCACTTTGCTGAAGGCAGAAGGACTAGCTCTATACCCAAGACCTTGGAGCTCCTATTGTTTTTACAAACTCCTGGAGATTCAAGAGATCTTACTCAAGATCCATCCCTGGCATTTGAGGATGCATCTCAAGTGAATCAATAAAGCTTTGAGAATTATCTAATAGGAGTTAGCAGAAGTTTTGTGATTTCATAAGTGTTTGAAGCTTTACTGTTTAGTTTCACTGTAGTCATCAGCCAAATGTCTATAAACGAGGTAGCCCTGAACTCTCACTCCCTCTCCCACTTTAATAACAACTTTCATTTAATTAGCACCTCACCAGGCTGAGACTTCACAAGGGACTTTATGAAAGCTGTCCAGTCATGTAAGCTGCAGTGCCAAGGCAACAAATAAAATCAAGAAATTAAAACCCAAGAAAAGCCCCCATATTTAGATTTAGAGAGCAGAAGAGTGGCAAAGCAGAGCACAGGATGGATTCCCAGGAGGCATATAGCAGGGCCTGGGCTCTGTTCTCCATCTGCTGATACCCCAGTGCATCAACTTGAGCAGAAGTTTCTCCTTTCACCTCAGTAATGTTTCATATTTGCATTTCCAGACATTAGGAATGTCTAATTAGGAACTATTTAGCTAGGAATTAGGAACCTAAGAAAGAAAATCTGGAAGCAAAGTTTTGATGCTGCTGACTGGTAACTCCTTCCCCCCTCCAAACCGAGCTCCAGAAGGCTCTGTGAGTGTCACATTATGATGAGGAAATGACAAATTAAACACTTGAAATGACAAATTAAACACTTGCCCAATCTGGATTTCTCCTGCTCATCCAGATGGACACTAAAGAGGGCACGACACTCTTCAAAAAGCACAGGGGACAGTGCTGGTGTCTTGACCAAAATTCTGTGCTCAAAACTGCAGGGATATGTCCTGGCCTGTGAATTCCCAGGAAACACATTCTGCTTTCCTCTAATAAATTGTTACCCTGGATCATGGGGCACACCCTGATGTTCCTACTCAGATCCTGCTTGGATGAAATTCCCAGTAAATGCTGAGGATTCTCCTTGCCCTGATACATTTTCTTACTAAAAACCCCAGTTCTGGAGGCTGTTGCCTTTCAGCTGAAGCTGAAAGAAGACCACAAAACATTAGAATTAAGGTTTAAATTGAGGAGTCTACTCCAACTTGTCAGCTGGGCCTAACTGTTGTTGGAACCACTGATAAGGAAATAAATACATACTTTCAAACATCACATTTCAAATGCCTTTTCTCGTAAAATTCTTTGCTAGGCATTGACCTCGCTGGATTTTATTATATGTTGCATCCAGCTACATTAATAGAAGTGATGTTAATGCATTAAATTCATGTCAAAAGAAATTATAACTTTAAGAAAACCTTTTCTAAGGGGAAAATGCAATTTTAATGACATCAAAGCAGAGATTCATATGAAGAACATGTGCTCTGGTTTGATGAAAAGAAGATAATCAAGGCATCTTCCTGATGTATAACAATGAACCAAATAAATTATACATTTGAAAAATGAAATTAAAAAAAACATAAGAACAGTGATTAGAAAACTAAAATCACAGTCTAAGCTCACTGTTTCTGAATACTCAGAGTTAGTAAGCACACAGTACTGGAAAATACTGTAATGCAACAGAGAAAGAGTTAAAAAATCAATTAATAAGAATCTCATTGCTTTAAATACACAAAATGTGTACAAAATTAAGTGTCATAAAACAAAAATATTTTTTAAAAAACACAACAGGTTATACTTCTAACAGAGATTCATTTATGTTATCAGAATTGGGTTTTTAAACTCAGATTTCTCCTCTCTTCAAAGATAATATTCAAAAGCTCACTGTTTGCTGCTGTAGGAAAAAAAACATCCTTGAATAACATTTCCCATTATTCTCTTTTCTCCCCCTTGCTTTCTGTGATGCCACTAAACTCAAAATCAGAAAGATCTTCTGGCCTGTCAATTTTCAAAATATCCATCAAGCAATTTCTGCA
>VZTT01047468.1:44687-60178 GCA_013400855.1 Buphagus erythrorhynchus
TGCTTGGCTTATGATCACCTCAACAATGGCATGACCAAAACCTGCCAGAGTCACAACACCAGGCAGATATTTCCATAAATACCTCAGCACCCCAGTGCTGTTTTCATGGTTTTAAGGGACTTTAGAAGACCAAGGATTTGGTCCTGGCTGGCCAAAGTGTATTTTATTTACATTTATATAGTAAAATTATGATTATTTTGCCATGAGCTTTGCATGTTTACAACTTCTGGGGTTTTTTTACTTGCAACTTGAAGAGATAGCACATACTGAATTTATTTTAAATGGTTTCCTAGTCAACCCCTGAACCCACACTACCCAGTGCTGAGGCTAAATTCTCCACTTCAGCACAAATAAGCCTCGAAGTTCTCATTTCTCTCTGACTTATCTCTCATCTGTTTGAAAAACCTGACCAGATCCTTCTTTTTGTCTCACAAAAATTCACACCAAAAGAAGCTACATCATCACAACCTGTCAACACTTAGAGGCTAAACAAATAAAGAAACAGATCAAGAAAACAGAGATGAAAAGCTTTGGTGACCCTCTTCCCAAATTAATATTCCCAAAACGTGTTTGGAAAGAGGAGGAAGGGCCCATTGTTTGAGCTACCACATCAGCCAACGTGATTATTTAACTAACTATCTCCATCCCCAGACATATCAAATGGAATGCAATGCCAGCTGAAAGTATTATGTAGCCTTCAGTGATGTGAAACATCTAAGCTCCAAGGCACACAGCTTGGCTGGAGACTCCAGCTGGCACTGGTAGTTTTATTGTACTGTGAAAAACATTAAAGTCCTCAGATGCCCTGCTGATCATGGGATCTGAGAAACTTTCCCTTTGCTGCCTGACATGTGCTCACACTGCAATTAACACACTCCTCCCTCCCTCCCTCCCTTTTCCCTGGCTGCAGATGTGCACACACACACTTGTGCACACACATTCCCAATGTTTTTCCATCCAGGAATGCTTGTGTTGGGAGTCTCTGCTCCACTGTGGCTGGGAGGGGGAGCCAGGCTTTCCTCCAAGTGCTAAAAAATCTGGTACCTCAACTTTCACTTGGAGGTGGCTGCAGGACATGCAGAGACCATTAAGGGTTGTGTTTTGCTTCCTAACTTTTCACACTTTTTCCTCCCTTTATGACATGTTTATTGGCCTTGAAGGGCGAGGAGGGGTAACAGAGGAAACCAAAGTCCTCCATTCAGCTCTGACTGAACTATTGTACACCTCAGGCTCATTTAGGGGCAGGTTGCACTCGGCATGGTGGCTTGGTAGTGTGAGCAACTGGAACCATTAATCCCTGTTCACATCTGATTTTCGGCAAAATCTAAGCCAGTGGGCCCAGGGTAGTTAAATGTGCAGCTTGGGCAATTAAAAAAAAAAAAAAAAAGGTTACAGATGGATATTACTTGGTCTGAAAACAAACCTGCAAGGGGTTTCGGAGACTAGTGCCTTGAGGATTACAGCTTATTTGTGGAGCTTTAACAGGAAACTGCTAATTATGACACCTGCACAACTTCCCTTGAATTAGACCCTGGGGATGCACTGCCTTGCCTATAGATGTTAGCCAAAGCCTCAGGCTCTTAATCCACAGCCGTCACCTAAAGTGAGAACAGAGCAGCCAGCCACAGGGCATTTGCAATCTTAGTTAAGAAAGGCTATTGCACCATTTAAACTGGATTTTTCCTACCAAGACAAACTACTTGAGTGCTGAACACTGTTCCAAGGAGTTTTACCCTTCAGGCCCTTGTGAAATCAGCAGGCTGATCCACTAAAATGGCTTCCACTCAGAGTGAATATGTCATGCAGCACTGCAAAATTGTTGGGGAAACAGATTCAAACTACAGGAGTCAAAGCAAATAGTATAATGGATATGACTGTAAAACAAGGCAATTTTACACTGACTATTCCTCTTTAAAATGGGCATGTGTTTGTCAAGTCTTGCCTTGGTCCTCTTGCTGAGATGAATACTAATTTCCAGACTTTGGCAAATACAATATAGAAGTATTTTCTAGAGCTGCTCTGGTCACACAGCTCATGCTCTTCAGTTCACTTGGTAAAGACAAAAGCCAGGATTTATTCAAAAAAGTTTCACTTGAGGGTTGAAGTCTGGCAGTGGTTTACCCAAGATGGACTTGCAGAACCAGGCGAGCCTGCATGTCCTGCAAAAATTAGGGTTCTAAAACCTAGATGAGCATCCACACTCTGGGTGACACTTTGGGAACAATCTGCCATTACAGGCTTCTCTACACTGCCCACTGGCTTTGTGGGAAGGAAATCAGTGCCAAACAGGCTGGTGTGTCTCCACAGCATGATCAGCACCTTCTGAGCTAAGTTATTGGATTAACTCTCCTCCTCCTCCTCAGCAATTCCCACCCCTTCAGCCTGTGCATGGACCTGAGACACAGCAAGAGCCTGGCACAGCTCGATGTTCCTGTCCCAGTACTTCACTGGGTATGTGCACATGGAGCTGTGCACCCTGAGAAGATACTGAAACACCAGCACAAAGCATGTGCAGGACATAGCTGCATCAGGAATCCATCCAGCCAACCCACAGCATCCAGCAAGCCTTCACTGTTCTCCAGCAACTTCCCTCCTAAAGTGCAACACCCAGACAAAAGCTGTCCTGATGGCAAACAATGACTGGGACATTTTCTGGTTTAAAATCCACCTGGTCAGTGCCAAAGACCACTGACACTGCCCTCATCCTGGTAACTGTAGCAGCCACTCATGAAGCCTCTCTCAAGGCAAGCTCTCATTTTATTGACAAAAAGATTCCCAGGGTAATGACTGATCCCTAGGTCTTACACAACATTCCTGAGCTGGAGGCTGAGGTCGTCTCCAAAAATAACCTGTCAGTGCCATGCTCAAACAGCAAAGTCCAAGCCAGATCCAAACCTCTCCTCTCTCCAGGTCCTGACACTCCCCTGTAACATCACAGTGTGCCTTGCTCTCTGACTTGTGGATTTGCTGCAAGTGTGCTCTGACCTTACTGAAAGAGCAATATCCAAGCACAATGACAAAGCACCACAACATTTTTTACTTCTTGGGGCAGCCAGGGCTGACAACCAGGTGGCAGGACAAGGTTAAGCAATGCATTCACAGAAGAAAGCACTCATGGGCTTATTTCCTTCCCTCTACCAACATTTTTCAAGTGTCTCAGCTCCTTTTTGTCTCAAACTGTTTAAAACATGGGAGCATTCCAAGTAATAATAAACTCCTTGTCTTTAATTTATAACTCCTAAAATTGACAGAAGCCCAAAACACTTTTTTAAGCCTGAAAAGGTGGCAGAGACGCATATTGTGTTCTCAGCACAAGAACTTGTGTGGCTGCAAGGAGAGAGAGCTGCCAATGCGCTTGCAGAAATAGCAGCAGTATTTTATTTATTCCCTGCAAAGCTTGGCCAGTCTATTTGCATGAAGGAGCAGATTTACCATGAAGGAGGGAAGTGCTGCCTCCATCCCTTCAAACATTGCTCAGTGTGGAGCCCATCCCAGCCCTGGGCTGTGAGTCCTGCCCTGTCCAGCTGGTGGCCAGCATCTCCTGCAGGAACACTGGGAAGGGATTTTACCTCCTGCTCGAGCCTGTGTCTCCTCTCCTCCCCAGCTTTCCTATTGCAAAAACTGGCAACCAAACCCCAGGAAACCCCACTGCACCCTCTTGCTCCTCCAAAGTGTGCAGTCAAGGGGCTTCTGCACATCTGTGTTGTAACAGAGGCACAGGGAGCGAGGGGAAATGCAGACACCAAATCCTCCATCTGCAGCCCAAAGTGACAATGTTGGAGGGCAGGGAAGGGAGAGGGAATGTGGTGCACACAGCAATACAAAAAGTAGGTTTTGTGCCAGGCTCATCAGTGTGGCAGGGTAATAAGGTCAATGTGAAAACAACTGGAAGGCACATTCCCCAGTAAACATGTGCTGAGTGAAAACGGCCCGACCTTATGTTGTAGAATCCAAACCCATTGAGTCAATTGCCAGAAAACATGACATGACCTTTCAGATTCAGTGAGCATCAGTTCCAAGAGCAGGCTGCCGTGCTCTTTTCCATTTCACTGCTGCCCCCGGAGGGCCTCAAGTCACCTGAAATAATAGCTTGGGCTCAAAATCTGCACTCCTTTAATGAAAAAAAAAAATACACATGGCATCAAGTCTGACCCTGGTGGCAGATTTTTTATATGCTTAGCTCAATTTCTTTAAACTAAACAATTGTGCTTTGTTTTGCTTAGTTTTTTTGGTTTTTTTTTAAATCTTCCCAGAACTCAGGTTTTCCCACAGATGACCCATTTTTGGCAATGGAGGAAATCTCTTGGTTTTGTGAATGAGGAAAATAATTAATAGCTAATGAAGTGCTCATTCCAACCCACAGCCTTCCCTGCCCAAACAAGTAAAGAAGAAACTGTTTAGTTGGAACATATTCTCTTCACTTTCTAGCCTGAGAAACACATAAAGATGTATTTTCGCCCACAAACCTTCAGAATCTTATTTGAATCCTCAGAACTCAAGCTGCCTGTGAGAGGAGTAAAGCTATACAATGTTCCAAGCACCAGCAAGATGAGAGCTTGTGATATTAAGTGCAATCCAAACTGTACTTTCCCTCCCACTGAATTACTTTCCCTGCAAAATCCTGATTAAAATTTTTCTCCCCTTTTTCTGTCTTCCTGACAGACTGATGGGGCTGAGATCTGACATAAATTAAGCTTTTAGGTGAAATATTTATTTTGGGGGACAAACAAGAGGGTTTTTTATACTATTCAGATTTTTCCTCTCCTCTGTCAAAAAAAAAAGAAAAAAAAAAAGAAAAAAAAAGAAAAAAAAGCAGAAAGGAGAAAGGAGAGGCAGGGATCAGAACCGTCTGGAAATTGTATTTATTTTGATTTGAGCTGTGCCAACCTGCAGTATACAAATACTCAGTCAAAACTGCCTCCCATCTGTGTTTGTTGTGGGGGAATAGCAACATCCAATGGCCAGTTCAATGCAGGTTAATTGCAGGCATGTATTGAATTCCCTGGAGAGCCAAGTACACAGTTAGCTCCCCTGGTGTAATCTCTTTCTGTTCCATGAAGGAAATCAAAAAGAGAAAGAACAACAATGCCAACCCACAGAAGAGCTTGATGCCTCCCTGCACAGAGGGGGGGAATCTGCAGGGAACAATAAGAGTCTATTAAATTCTATCACTGGCACCAGGGAAGTAAAATGAACATAAATTAATCAAGTACAAAAGATGGGACAAGTGTTGGTGCAACTCTATTGAAGTCAGTGGAGTTGTGGAAAGGATAAATTTAACTCAGGATCTTGCACTGTCTGCATGCTTGAAGGTGGCTTGTTGAAAAAACTGGGCATTCTTAGAAAAGAAAAAAGGAGTGGGAAAAGCTCCCTGTGAAATGCCATCCTTCAGTATCCCTGAACACTCACATTTTCACCACAGACATATTGACATTTACCATTTCATTCCCTTGCATTTATAAAGCCATTTAGCCAAGATTTTCAAAGGCATTGACACATTGTGGGCCTCAAAGTTTTGAGCTTAAAAGACCCAGACTGACAACAGCTGCACTGAAAATTAGTGCCCTGCAGAGGTGCAGGTTGGGCAGGGCCAGGTGCACATTGGAAGAAGGAGAGAGGCAGCCTCTGGACCAGAGAAAACACACCAGATCTGGGAAAAGAGCAGGGGAAAGGGATCTGCAGCTTTGTTACAGTCACACCCTGGGAAATCCACAGCAAAAAGGAAAAAAAATTCAGGGTCTCAAAGTCAACCTTGGTCTCCTTCTCACAGCTGATGTTCTATTCTATGCACTGCATGTGGCCTAAGAAAAGCCATATAATGCTTAACAAAACAGGAAAAAAAGGAGAAAAATTGCTGTTTGTGGTGTACCCAGAAGACAGAAGCTCTGGGTGCTGCTGGAAGGGGAGCACAGTTCCCAAGGCCTGGCAGTGAATGTCCTGCTACGTGCACACTCAACAGGATGGGGATGAGGATCTCCCTCAAAGCACCAAACCAGGGTTGGAGCTTTAAACCAGGAGCAGATGTGCAGGGTGAAGAGAAAGGGAAGGAGGCACCCAAGGGACTGCAGTGGCACACACACTGGAGGAAAGGTGTGCCAGGGCTTCCCCAGAGCCAGGTCCAGCCCTGGAGGGCAGCAGCCTGCTTCCACATGGAGCAGGGAGAGCAGAGAGGAGATGAGGGAGAGCCTGCAGGAGATGAGGACAGGGCATGAGAACACTCCAGCTACAGAGTAAATTGTTATCACAGGGAGCCACATTATTCCCCTGATATCCCCTTTTGCTCTGGGAGAGAAAATCCACTTTAGCCTTAAGATACCTCCTTCCCACCTCCCTAGTGAGCTCTGTGGCTGGCACAGTGACCTGACACCAGTGTGACCCCCTGTCCCACTGAAGGCAAAGCTGCTCCCACCCACACACTGCTCCAGCTCCAGAGGGGCTTCAAGGGGCAGTCGTGCCTGCTGCCCCCAAACTCCTCCTGTGTGCTCAGAATTTCAACCTCTGTACTGTCAGTCTTGAGGACTTTAATGCGTTTTCTCCTTCCTCTCCACATTGCCAGTGGC
Source organism: Buphagus erythrorhynchus (assembly GCA_013400855.1). Lineage (NCBI taxonomy): Eukaryota > Metazoa > Chordata > Aves > Passeriformes > Sturnidae > Buphagus > Buphagus erythrorhynchus. The sequence continues at coordinate 51,248 of VZTT01047468.1, forward strand.
GATGTCCTTCTCACACATCCGAATTCTTAGGGGCATTTTCAGCTCTTCCTCCCTCTTCTCCCAGACGTCAAAGCTGCCATTAAATCCTCCTGGCCAATTTACAATGCTGAATCCTTTCAGCCAAGGCTTAGTCATCTCACGCCTGTCTCACTGAAGCTTTCTCCCCTCCAGGCTTCTGCCCTCACCCCCTCCAGTCCATTTATCCAGAGTCACCTACCTTCTCTGCCATCCTCAGATCCTTCTGCTTCCCAGCCAATGTTCATCACATCAAAGCTTATTGTTTTCACATTCAGCACCTTGCACAACTTCTTTTGACTCTTTCCACTTCCCCCTCTTTTCCCTTTCATCCTGTCCCTCCATCCTGGCCCTCCTCAGCAATCTGTTCATCACTTTCTTCCAATCTCAATTTCTTGTATATGCCAGAAACCTGATCAGGCTACAGTCCTCTACCAGGTCAGATCCATATCTCTTATGTCTATGAGTAAGTTTAGTTCTTTCTCAGTTTGCAACATCAAAATAACCACTACCACCATGAAAAATAAAATAAATGCCACACTTTTCTGTTTCCTTTAGTTACACCCCAGCCTCATGCTCACACTGGCCCCAGGTGACAAGCTGTTATTCTCAGGTCTCACACCTTTTGGGCCTAACAGGGTTATATTAATGTTAACAATTGTGCACCATCTCCCTAAAATCTATTTCTTACATTTCACCTAAAACTATTCAAGCTCCCTGTTTCAAAACAAAACCTTAGACCATTTTCCCATATTACAGGACCTAAAATGAAATATCTGTGAGCACGGTGGAGTTGGATTCTTAAAAAGCAAAAGCTGAAAAGACTTTGTTGACATCCATGAAGGGTTTATTAAAGTGTGTTGAGCAACATCAGCTGGAAAGTTGGCCCCACAACCAAACAGTTGAATAGATTTAACTCACTAATTCTGAGTTCAATTCCAAAGGCACCATTGCAGCCCTGGGATTTCACACTGCCAAATCTCTTTCAGAAACTCAAGAGCAAGAACATGTTTCTCTTCACTCTGAATTCTCAGTTCAGCTCTAGGCAGAGGCTCCACATGGGCTGTTGTTCAAACTGCTGAGCCAAGGAGCTGAGCCTTTCAGCCTGGAGCTGACACCTATGGCCATGACCCACGGTGCCCTCATTTACCTCTTGAATTAAAGCAGAGCACAGTGACACATTTCCTGTCTCACTCCTTGGGTAGTCTCTCACACGAGGCTTCAGACTGCAGAGTTCATCATTAAACGCAGATTTTTCACCCCCAGGAAGTTCCAGAGGCCCAGAGAAAGATGCTACAAGCTTGAGTTCCTGCAGTGGATTCAATTACAGTATGCAAGGGACATTTAAACAAGCTTCCCTGGGATAAATGAGAGAAAAGAGCCAGCACACTCAGCATGAGGAAAATAAAAAGCAATCTTCAGCTGGTGCCAGCCATGCATATTTTGAAAACCATCCCCTTCAGCCATTACCAACAAAAAGTCAGCAAAAACTTATTTTAGAATCTGAAAAGACAGAAATTTAAAGCATTTGGCGGCACAATCTGTTACTTAGGGACAAGCTTATTAAAAATGCAGCACCATTTACTGAAGGCAAAATGCAGACATGCACTTTTGCATGTAAAGCAAGCACTTATGGAATGGTAGGAACACCTTTCCTCCTGATTGCAATGGGAAGGAGAGCTGGTTAATTGTTCTGATGGATGGCCCCCTGAAAGAAGGTAATAATTGGAGAAGCCAGCCCCAAACCTCACACAAACCCATAAGGCCAATGAGAAAAAGATGGGATTCAACAAGAAAAGAGCTACAGGGAGTTAAGAGGAGGAGCTATGGAATGGGCACACTGGGGAATGGTGAGGGTGAGCTCAGTCAGGGAGCAGATCTGAGCAGCACAGCTCCATGGCTCTGGGAGGAGATAAACTTGAGAAGGGAGGAGAGGAACCAGGAAACTGAGTTGCAAAGGCAAATGTCAAAAAAAATGCAGAAATAAGAGCAGGGGAAACCAGAAATCAAGAGAAGTGACATGGTGGGAAGATGAGACTGAGGGAAGAACTCTGATTGTCACCCCAAATCAGAGGGGAAGGTCCCAGAGTGGAGGAGGTTTATTATTCTCTTTTTTCCATAGAGATGCTCCTTTTCCCTGGCCAGCAGCTGCAGACTGCAGCTAAAGCTTGTTGGGGAACCTCACCTGCTTGAGCCAGAGACTGAGCTCAGCATGGATTTAACCTGCCATGAATCTCTGGCTTAAATCAAGCAGTTACTCCTCATCCTGACTGATCAGGAGCAAGCCCTCGGGAGCAAAAGGTGCTATAAGACAATGAAGCATTTTCTTAAAACACCAAGACCCTGAGCATAAACAAACCCTTCAAGCTCACAGCTACAAATTCCCTTGCTGCATGAAGCCATCAGCCATTCCTATGATATATTCCTGGTATATTCCTCAAGACAATATATTAGACATATTGTGTATGCTCTCTAAAACATCTGAAAGTAAACACAATAACCACTGAAACTTTCATTACCAGGCTGATGTGCTCTGAACCTTTCTAGATCTTTCATATGGTGATTTTAATCTCTGGTCTTCAGAGCCCTGGGTATCCATGGTTCCCTCGGAAATACATCTATGTAATTTAACTTAAAAAAAATAAATGAACAAACAAAACTNAAATTAATCAAAAAAAAAAAAAAAAAAAAAAAAAAAAAAAAAAAAAAAAAAAAAAAAAAAAAAAAAAAAAAAAGAGGAGAGAGAGAGAGAGCTGTCAAAAGGCTTAAACCCAAGAGTTCCTGTCCAAGAAGTAAAAAAGGGCAGATTGGCAAATTGAAAAGGGTTAAAACTTTGAGAGACTTGCAAAATGAGTAGACCAGCCTGCTACAACTCCATGGCAACCGTGTATTTTCACATATGGAAAAGAAGGCACAGTGGAAGACAGCTTCCCAGTCAAACAATATCTTTTCCTGGTCAAAGAATTTTTTGTGGCATAGCTCCACAACCCCACATGATTCAAAAGACTGAACATCATTCCAAACTATTCTGGCTTCACCAAAAAAATCTCCAGAAAATGAGATTTTCAACCCCAAGAGCTAACTCACTTGGCTACTTAACACTGCTCCAAGCTTCCAATCTGGCAGGCAGAGAAGCATCTTCTCCATTGGACAGCTGGAGATACAGGCTAAGATCAACTCGTTCAAAATAGCCTGATAACAAAGCAGAGGTTTATAAAGAAGCCAGTCTCTTCCAGATTGTTTTGCTACTTTAAATTTTCCCCACACTGGCAATTATGAGGGAACATTCGGGGAAATTTATAGAGGGAGCAGAAAAATGTTCCCTCTATACCACCATTTGATGCAATAAAGAATTAGAACAAATATTTTAAAAGACAATACAAAATACCCTTATTTCTGTGGTTTTGTTTTGTGTCTTACACTCCACTTCCTGTTCTGCACGCCTTATATAAAAAATAAAAAGAAAATAATGATTTTTTTTTTTTAACACAGACTGCATGGAAAATGAATGGAAAGGAAATAAAAGAATCAGTATTCCTGGTGAGTAATTTGGCTAGAGGAAAAAGACAGATACAGATCAGATTCTTTTGATATGTTAAAAGCATCCCAAAATGCCTACGCTTTGGATGCTTTTACACAAATTATCTTTCATCATAAAAGTACAAAATACATATAATGGACAGCTCATCTCTCTCCAATGAATATGTAGCCACTAGCTGATAAGATAATAGACTAAACACTGACCTGTCACAGACTTGACGATCATAAAAGTAGAGTTTAAAAAGTTGGTTCTCACATCTCAGGCATTTAATGGGCAGGCACTAAGATCTGCTTCCAATCTTCAAACTCTTTTCATACTGTTCTGCCTTAATAAGCACAGGCATAACCCTCAGACTGGTTGCATTTGAAGAAAGACACTGTTTGTACAAATAATTCTCCTACAACCTCAGTTTCCTGGAACTCCTTCCCACTTAACCTTAGAATGACTTCAGTGTCACACAGTTGCTCTGAAACAGATTGAAAATCTCTTTATTGAGAGCAGCAGCCCAATTTGGTTTATATTCTGATCTCGAGAGGCAGCTGAGGCATCAGCTGATGGATAGGCTCCTAATAAACAATAATTATTATTTTTGCAATGTGTAAAGCAGCTGAACAGTTGAGAACAGAGCCTCAGGACTGGAAACTCTTTACTGGTGGCTTCTCCATCTCACCCTGGCACCCAGACCTAGTCCCCACTGTGTCATAGTGCCCATGAGTGCCAGGCTGTTTTCCTACATCTCCTTCCCCTGCCACTTTTTCCAAGGCAGCACAGACAATGTATTTTTGGCCTTGATAATTAACCTAACACACACCTTTGTTCCTGTACATGCACTGCACATATCTGCTCTTTTTCCCTCCTGCCCTGCAGAAGAGCCTCTGTCTGACAGCCTTCCTTCCCTTTTCTCAGTATCTCCCTTTGGAATCTCACAGGGTTCACCTGTGGATGGAAAATCCTCCACAATGCAGCAGCTGAATTCATTTGAACTGGGCAGGACACATGACAGATTTCTTTTATGTAGCTCAGTGTCCTGCAAGATAAAATTTCCATTAATATTTCCCAGCTATTGGTAAATACTGCATTTCAAATCAACAGCCAGCCTTAAAACAAACAGCCCATGGTGCTCAGACCTCAGAATTGATGGATTCTTACAACAGCCCTACAAAAATTCCACTGTGAGATCTCTTGAAAGTCACTGACCCTCACTACCTTTGTTTTAAATCATGTCAAACAGGAAGATTATCTTTAAAAATTGTAACTGATTAATGCCATTCTAGCAGCAGCCTTATACAGATTACAAAATCTCTTACAATTAAATTAATAGAAGTTCAGCCGTTCAAAGGAATTTAGGTGCTTATTTTCACTATAAAAGCTAAAAGTACAGGAAAGTAAGTACAGCTGGACACATCCTAGGGGAACAGACCTGCATCTCTCAAGGCTTCTCTTTTCCTCCCCAGTTCACATCAATACTGCTTATGTAGCACCTAACACTCATTTAAACCAATATTTATTGATTGATTTAGGCACTTTTACAGTCACAGAAGAGCTTTTCATTCTCCTTTAGTGAGATGTAGACATAGTCACAGAACTCAGAGCAACAGCTTTTAGATGACAAAAATGCAAATGCTGAAAGCATTCAGGGCAAAGGCACACAGGCATTACAGGTGCAAAGTGGTGAGTTCCTCCCTGAGGAACAGGTTCATCTATATGGCAGGTGGCTCACTTCTGTTTATCCTGAATGCAGATTTTCTTATTCTCCCTCACTTACAGCAGGCCCTGGGCATCAACTGTTTTCATTCTGCAAAGTCACTTTAGCACTCGTGGCTTTTCCCTTTAGTGATGAGAAAAGGGCTTGTCTTTCTATTTTTCTATTTATTATCCTCAGGAGTTATCACAGTGTAACTCCAAATCTATCCCATTTGGGTTAAGAAAAACAGCATGTGATTCATTTAGGCAGTGTTAGGGACAAACACTCTGGGAGTGCAAAACCAATGCTTTAATTGTTTTGTGGCAAGTAATCAGAAAGCCCAATATGCCTGAAATCACCTTTTAGCAGGCTTTAGGAGGTTTAAGAACCTGGTCAAGCTCAGGCTGACTGGGAGCCAGGTGAGAGCTTAGCCCATCACACCACTGGCTTGTTAAGACACTTTCACAAAGGCTTTTTGATTTCACTTGCACCAGCAGCCTCACGCTGAAAGGTTACACTCACAATCAAAGAGAATCTATGAGCTCAATGCACCATGAGCCATTTCTAAGTCACAGAAGGAAAAAGACAAAGATTTTCCCCCAGAAGCAGTGGGGTATCATTCAGCATAGAATTGGAACCTGAATACAGCATTAATAAGAGTATCAGATACATTGATCTATAGTTGGGGGGTTTGTGGAGCTCTGTGAAGCCCAAACCCAAGAGGAATGAAAAGGCAGACAAAGGGATGAAGCTGTGGTCTTTCTGCAGCTGAATATACAGAGGTATATTCACCCCTGGGAACCAGTTTTTTGGAAGAACAGAGGATTTGCTCAATGTTGTGCCAGAAATTAGTGCTGAGGCAGGAGCTGGCTCTGTATTTCCAGGTCTGTACCTGGTGCTGCTTGCTCCTGTCACACAGCTCTGGCAGGGGCCAGCTCCCTGCTGTTTTCCATTTCAGGGGCCTGGTTCCAGCAAACCAATCTCTCTGCCTTAGCTCAGCCTCTACAAATGAATTAATGCAACCCACAGATTTCTACAACTGGAAATTATGAGAGGGAAGTCCAGCCTAGAAATGCAGCACCTTTCTTTATAATGGTGCTAGGCAGGCTGGACAGCCCCACCAGTGACTGTCCATCTTAAAGTGGTTTAAAAGGATGGAGGTAGCTGCTCTGGAATTCACACTCTCCCTTTTTCTGCCAGACCATCAGAAATCTTCCTGTAAGCACTGAACTGCTAATCTTTCCCATTCATCCATGTGGGCAGGGATGGGGATGTGGCACCTGTGTGTTTTGTCACAGGGTTAATGATGGTGGTTTATGCACTACTGTACTGTCACAACAGCAGGCTGACACTTTATGCTTCAGCTATTGCCAAAAATCAAACATCCAAATTATAACACAGCCCTGTAAAGAGAGGGAATTAAACAATGTGATACATGGACTACCAGCAATGCCCAAGAAGGGATAAAAAAAAGCCTAAGAAGGCACAATCTTCCGTGGAGGCTTGAAACTCACACTAAGCAGCAATCCAAAGTGGTTACTCAGAGAAAGAGCAGAGAAACACATCAGGCCTAGAGTGATGCTTCTTGCACATTCCAGCTTCTGGCAATCTGCCATTTGGGGATTTCCTGAGCCAGAGGTTGCATCTGCATCAGTGTGTTTAATAGCCCCTGCTGGACCTATTTTCCATGAATTTGTCTAATTGCTTCTTGAATCTATATCTGTCAGCAATAACTTCCACAACTGAATTATGCACTGTGTGAAAAAGCAGTTCTGTTTGTTCTGGTCTAAAGTAGCTGCCTTAAAATTCCCTTCATTGTCCCTTTAGTCTTACATTATAACAGGGGATAGTCATTTCCAGGTCATTTTTCCCATGCCATTTATGACTTTACACACACCTTTATTACCTGTCTCTTCCAAACCTAACTGCCCTATTTTATTTAATCTCTTCCAGGAAATCCATTTTAGAACTTTATACATCCTTATTGCCCTCCTCTGTATCTTCTCTTTTTCTATCACATCCTTTTTGAGAGAGGATGGTCAGGACTGTGTGCTTGTTCAGGACATGGTGGATAATACATTTGCAAGCTTTATAAGACCATTAATTATTTTGTTGTTGACTTAGAGAAAATAGTCACACTGGCCACATACCTGCAGGGTTAATCCCAGAACTGCATTCTACAAATGATGGGTAGGTAATACAAATGACAGAAACCATGCAGGCAATAGTAAACATTTCTGTTTTAGTAAAGTGCTAAAGTGCTCAGCAATTCATGGGAAAAAATCCATTATGAGCAATTAATAATTGCTCTAAAACTCCATTTCTGACTCAGGAAATCCTGAACCCTTGCTAATTTCTGCAGGGGGAATGCACCAGGGATTAGTGCAGAGTTTTATCCTCCTCAGAAGCTCTGCAGTTGGCCACTGTTGCCAACAGATAAAGGAACAGACACATTTCTGGTTCTATTTACCACGATGTTTGTCTATAAATTACAATTTCAACCACCTTGACTGCAGTTGCATCCCCAAGAGCAAACCCAGGCATGGGGGCAGCTGCTCTCTGAGCACTTTTCATTGTAACCAGGCAGAAAAAGATCCAGGCTTTTGTGTCCTGTGGCTAAATACATTTCTTGTTTGCTATGGAATTGCACTTATTGCACCCAAATGTCCTCAGCCATGCCTTTCATACCCAGACTTGTCTGTCCCTCCCTACTCCTAAAATAAANCTCATCTCCAGCACCCACAGGCTCTGTATCTGTACTTTGGAGAGTACTTGCAAAGAACCTCAATGAATTTTTAGAACAGATAAGCTGAAATGCATTGAATGTCTGTGTGGACATACTCATTCAGAATTAAAGTAGGCCTAATTCAATTTAACTTACTCCACTTCCAAAGTGAATTAAGTAAATGTAATTGAAGCTACTTAAATTCTGATTAAGAGTCTTGACATCTGCTGCAAGTGAAGCTGTATTATCCACAGGGAGTTAATTCACCACCATAAGTGTGGAAACACAACCAACTGCATAGCAGGAAGGCTTGAGAAAAAGGAAATTGTTAGTCCCTGAATTGCAATAATCACCACAGTGTATTTATGCTAAATGCCTATTTAATTTGGGAGGCAGAATTCCTGCATGACATAAGAGGGAAACAGACTTACCTGCTTAGAACAACAAACCTATAGACTTTTTTGGTATTTTTTAAATTTTTGTAACGGAATTATAATTGTGTCAGAACCCCAGAGAAGTTGGTTAAGGATAAAAAGAGGTGAAACTGCATCACAAGAATCAAATCAGCAATCAAATCTGCTTTGCTAACTCAGTGTTGTGCAAATATCCATCTTGATATGGGGGAGTAGAAAATAGCTTAGAAAATGACCTCAGTTTGTAGGATACATCACAGAAAAGCCCTGTGTGCCCTGCTGGGCTTGGCTTCTCCCTCTCAATTTGCTGCTTAATGTGCTTGTTCTCACCTGATGGCAGAATTACAGAACCTCAACCTCGTGCTGCCTTGATGCTGTACCTGTTTCAGGCCATGTCGATGGATAATCCTGCTGCTATTGACAGTGAGAGAGAGGCCTGTGGGTGTCCTGCCTCTTCATGATCTGCTTTGTCCATAAATCAGGAGTGCTGTTATTTGGAAAAGGGAAAAAAAAAAAAAAAAAAAAAAATTTTTTTTTTTTAAAACTTTTTTAA